>JAEIFU010000333.1:0-153823 GCA_018904235.1 Lordiphosa stackelbergi | reverse complement strand
AAACAATAATTTACGGGAATTGTTTTCTTTTAATATACAAACATGCTAAACATGGAAAGATTTGTTGGTTTTTCTTAGTATGCAAACATTAACTTTGGGTTTATTTAAGAAAAACATATTTCAATTCCCCATCGCATATGCATAGACCAGTGCCAGTAGTTGTGACTTTTCCTCACAAGTCTGTCTCACTTTGTTGTATGCAACTTAGCACACAGACACTACCACTGTCAAAGTGATATTTTATACCAATAACCTTAACCGTAACCAATACCCGAAACAGAATAAGATTAATAACCGTAATCCGTACCGAAATCCATATCCTACGACCGTAATGTAACCATAACCGGAGAAAAGTGATCGTCCAAAACAGTAACCGTAACCCTAACCCTTATATCGTCTCGGTTTTAATCTCAGTTAGGTAAATTATATATAAACATCTTATAAACACCGCTTTTGAATATGAAAAGAGCATAGTAACCAATTTAAACACATTCAACGACGCCCAACATTAATTTGAATAAATTCAACAACGAATATTATCACTTTCGATATCGTAAACATCGCCTTTTAAGAAAACATCCCACTAGCCAATTTTAGGATGTAAAACACCGCCTTACATATATTTTTAATAAATTCAGCACCGTCTGATATTAATTTAATTATATTCAACAACGAATTTTACCTGGTTCAGTATTCGATTTCGGCAGTATTATCGATTTTAGTAGGGATGTCGAGTTATTGATATCGAATTACTTTTGAATATATATTTGTGAATACTTTTTTTTTGTTTTGGCCACAAAAAAGAAGGCTTCCCAAGGGCATTCTCTCGGATATCAGTTATATCAGTAATATTAGTAATATCCAAGAGAATGCCCTTAAAAAAACCTCCTTTTTGTAGCCGAAACTAACAAAAATAGCCACCAAAAATATGTTCAAAAAATATTCGATATCTATAATTCAACAACCCTAGTTTTTAGTACCTTAAACATAGCCTTACGCCACTTTTCAGTAGTGTTAACACCGCCTACCAATATTTTGAAAATCCTCCACAACGAATACTTATGCTTTCAAAGTCGTAAACACAGCGTTTGAACAGCATCGCCCATATCGATTTTAATATCGGAAGGCACCCTCTACTGCCGTTTGTGGCCCGGCGGTTAGTGTGCTGCCCGGCTGTGCAGGAAGTCGTGGGTTCGATCCCGCCTCGGAACAGCTAATAAAAAAAAATTTTTTTTCTTTCTTTAGAAAATTACTTTTACACATACAATCATCTTGACCAGCTATTGGTGCCAGCTGTGAAATAACTAACCATGAAAAAACTTCTCGAACTTTGCCGCTCGGACTCGGAGTTAAACTGTATGTCCGTTTTCGTTGTGCGAAAAATGATAAGCACACACGCCAAGAGATTGAGAGAAGCTTGGCTTTGCCCTTTGGGGCTGTAAAGTCAATTTTACATTTACCCTTTACTGCCGCATTTTAATATTGAAAGCGCCATGAAGCCAACTTTGTTGTTTGGTTCTTCAAGTTGCCTTTGAGTGCGTAATAAATCTATCAATGAAATTTGATCTTATTTCTGGATTTAAATCCAATCAGCGCGTTTCACATCAGGTCTAGATCCTCGCAGCTTGTAACTTGATGACCACCCTTACCTTCACCTTTATCAACACGAAAAATACCAAATTTTTTTTCAATCAGTTAAATTTGTTTTATACATAATTAAATTAAACAAAGCTCGAATATTATATAGAGAACTGGTGGACCCGTGCGCTTCGCTGCTTACTACTAAGTGTAATGTTTATTTTGTCTATTATAACATGTTCTGTTTTACAGAATGACACAAAATTTTTATGAAATAGGCGTTCAAACACACACCCAATTTTGAGATTTTTTGGCCAATTTTTTAAAAGGGTATTCTCCATGTGGAGGCTGTTTTATGGACCCTTTTTAAAAAAAATCTTATTTGAAAACGCAAAGAGTTTGCAACCTCTTTTAGTTTATTATGTTACAAACAAATTAAAGTAAACAAACAAATTTTACTGCTTCGATGCGAGGGCTGTTCCAAAAGTTATCGGCCGTCAAAGTGGGTCCAAAAAAAGGTATAGTGCTGGCGGCCATGATTCCACGTCTCCAGGATGTCTGAATTGAAAATTAAAACGGGGTATAATCAGTAAAGATGTAATTCTGGTCTGAAACTCGAAAACAAATTTTGTGACTTGTTTTTTACAAAATGGCGGCCATTAAAAAAATATTCTCAAATATCCAAGCTATAAAAAAAACAAAAACTGGTGAACATGGAGAATACCCCCTTAAGAAACCTATCTATAGAAATGTTAAACAATTTTTTATTTAAGCCATGCCAATACTTTGTATCATTTAAAAACCCGCATGCAATTCGGTGCGGAGATAGCCCCTGACTTAAAAAATTTTTTCTATAATTCAAATAAGTTTGTTACAATTTATATTCATGTTTTCTGAAATTCCCTTCCCGACTTTAAATGGATGAAAAATCTGTTATTGATGTTATTTTATTAAAACATCAGTGCACTTAAATTCATTTCTTTAAAAGAGCCTCTTACTTTCCAATGCGAGAAAGCGTCCCGAAATCAAAATCTGCCTTAAATTGATTGGAATTATTTGAAGGTACTAAGTTTTCTTACCTGAACACAAAAAATCTGGGGGGAAATATTGTGGGTTAGAAATGCGCCAACCCACGAAATCGGTGAGATAAATCAAATTTTACTAGAACTATTGCTAAGTCTAACCGAATATCGTATACAAATTCGCCAACCTACAAAGTCAGTAATATTTGAGATGCTTACAGTAAGTAACTTTTCTTAGGCCCACCGCACACAGACCAAAAGATTATCTGAGCCAAGCATTTTATATGTCCTCCGCTCCGCAATCTGTAAGCGATGGGCCTTACTGTGTACACAGTAACTGAATTTTTTGTTTTGGCAGTTCCTTTATTGAAGGTAGATACTAAGCATTAAGAAGGAAAAAAATTTTTTTCGTACCTGTCAGACTATTAGACTAGAAATCCCTACTGATTAAATTTTCGACCTAATTAAAAAAGATTTTAATATTAAAAATCGATAAGTTCAAATAATATGTAAAATGTTCAATTGGACTATTTAAAAGCCGATAGCAATCTCCGCTGTAAATGGCCCTTCAACAGAATTGGGCTTGTTGAGTAAATAAAGCTGTAATTGAGAATTCACTCCGAATAAGAATCGCACTTTGATGTGCTCTCGACTTAGGGTTATTAAGATATACTTTCAAACAAATAAAGATTGTTTAAGGATATAGAGGGATAAGAATAGGTTGCAAAAAAGCAAAAGTAATATAAAAAAACTGTATTTATGCAAACAATTTATAAAAGCCATTAGATTACCATATTAAATATTTAAATAACAAAAAATAACAGAGAACCCAATAAAAGAAGGGCTAAGTGTTTTTGAATGGACACACCGACAAAATCAAAGTGAATTGAATAGTTAAAATGCTATTTATTGTCGCAACTTGTTCTTGGCGGTTACATTTGCTTTAGCCCTGCCAACCTTGTCTCAGCTTACCAAATGTACTTAATTCCAAAATGCACCAAATTCTGTTTATATCAACTTTAGCACAGTCTGTCTCTAAGTTTATTTTCGTATTTAATTGATACATTCCAAGCTCATTTTTCAGCTTAGTTAACTGCCTGCCGTTGGTTTTAACTGTGTGTGTGTGTGTGCTAATCAATCAACTTGCTCAACTTAGTCATTTTGCCATCAACTAATCACCATCAACAGTGACAGCAGAACAGTGCGAGCACAGAGCAAGTGTCGTTGTAATGAGTTGACAGCATCGATTTCCGTTTACAATAATTCAACTTCAACATGGAATTGAATCTACCTGTTTTCCCCTGAGTGTTTGTGCAGCAACCGACAGTTCGTCTCCTGTATCCTGAGGCAGTTCAATCAGCTAACCAAAAGCCAGAAGTGTTTACCGTTATTAATCTGATTATATTTAAAGACAGAGACAGAAGAATGCCAGGCAGTGGAACGTTATCGCCTGGCACTGCACAATCCACTTTAAACTTTTCCAAGTGCCCATATAAGTAATGACATATCAGTCTGACGGCTGACTCTCTTGCCTGCATCCGTCTGTGCTTGTGCCCATTGACAATATGACAAGTGAGCAACATGAGAATTCAACTCGTACGTCAAACTCACACAAAAAATTTTGTATGTAAAGTTTAAAATAAAACAAAAAGCCAAAAATGTTTGTACGAAAAACTTTTTGTGTGTGTCTTTGGCTTAAGCTTGCTACGAATAAAATAAATTTAAAAAAAATGTCTTTAATTAATCAATTATAACGATAACAAGTTTATTTTGGCACAGCAGGAAACCATCTGACCTCAGGGGAAACCATACATAAATCTTTGTCACAAACTGTTCGACAATTTAACAAATTTAGAAAGTGTTGCATAATTTTTTGGGCAAAATTTCCACATCGATGCATTTTTAATAGAAATTCCTAAATGCAATTATTTAAGGTTTTAATCTGTCATAGAATTGGGCTTCTTTCTAGCTAATGCGCCAATGTAATTAATGTGAAACTCATAAAAACACTCTAATCTATCGATAGTGGAAAAAAAACAATCGATAGTGATGCACAAAAAGTACAAATCCGATAAATCGATAGTTACATCGATCATTTTGCCATCTCTAAGTTTCACAACACATGAAGCCACACTAACTGTGTGAAGTGCTCTCCATCGCCTTTGCTTAGGTGGAAGTATTAACTTTGTTTTGCCTAATCTACACAAAAAAAAAAAAGCGTAAATTAAAGTCGGCTCTAACCGACTTGATATACCCGTTACTATGAAAAAACATGTTTAACAGTGTTCCCACGTTCCTTAGTGTGACCACCAAAAAGTATGCAACATTTTTTAGGGTGGAGGGGGAGGATTTTGCTTATAACTTGAGAACCGTTCATCTGATCTTTATCATTTCTTCGGCAAATCGATAAATTTTGCTAATTACTAACTATCTTTAGAAGGTACGAATCCTCTATCTTTAAAACTGTAGGAGACAAACTTTTTCCAAATTGCGGGGGCGGGAGGGGCGTGGCCAAAATTTAAAACAAACTTGAGAGGAAAAAAAAAAAAATGCATACATGTCAAACCTCTATTCTTACCATCTGAGATCTAGGTGTCTACAGACAGACGGACGGACGGACGGACGGACAGACGGACAAGGCTAATCGACGGAAATTATATAATGGTCGGAAATGATTCCTTCTGCCTGTTACATACATTTGCACGACTTTAGTATACCCTTTTTACTCTACGAGTAACGGGTATAAAAATGCAATTCCAAGCTGTAAGGAGAGCAGAGAAATTCCTGATATCTTTAAACCAAAGTAGAGGTGGAGAACAATCGATAGTCGGCGCCATCGATAGTGGACGATAGTTTTTTTCAAACCATCGATAACTATCGGTAGTTTTCGATAGTAGCTTAAAAAGTAGATATTTAAGTGAAATTGTAACAAAAACAAAATCCAGAGCAATGGATCTGTGTCCTGTGAGGCTACAGACCTTTCCAAGTATTGGCGTTTGAGTAAAATGGCATCGCTTCGCCTGGTGGTTGTCTGCTCCATCGCTTTTTGAAGAAAAATTGAAGAATATAGATTCGCTTTTCCTCATGTCCACTGGTGAAAGCGGGTTTTGAGTTGTTTGCTGTTAAACCAGTACGAGGTCGTTTTCCAATAGAACTGATGCTTGATCAGCATTAAATTTATTGAAAACCCCAAATTTTGTAAACCTCGGGTCCAATATGCTTCTTTCCTCACATTTGAAAAGTCTTTTCTTTATCGAAGAAAGTAGAACGTTTTGAAGCATTTTCCCCTCGGAAGTAAACAACTCGTCTGTGATGTTTTCGACTTTTCGGTACAGCCCATATATAATTGGTATTATAAGGGATACCGTCACATACAAGCATTACCTTTGTCGACTTTGTTAAGGAACTTGTCCATGTCACTTTTATGAATTTTAACTTTAATTTCACTTCTATGTCTGTAAAATTTTCTCCAGCTCACAATTCCGCGTTTTCTAAAGAAGTGAAATTCTTCAGAAAAACTATCGAAAACCATCGATAGTGCAGGTCTGCCTTCGATGGCGGTTCGATAGTGACAAACCATCGATAGTGCCGATAGTGCTATCGATAGTTCTCCACCTCTAAACCAAAGTAGAAAAATATTGACTTGGTCCTAATTATTTGAGTCAGGAAAAACATTAAAATTATCTCGAGGTTTGCATATTTATTCGAACTTAGGATCACTTCAATTCGAGCTTCATATTTAATATCGATTTCATCACAGAAGGATATGTTCAAATTTTCCAGAGATATCCATTAGGGTGTCCCAAGACATAAGGAAACATTTTTTTTGCGAAATCAAATATGTATACCCTCTATTTTTATTTCATTTGACTTTGTTTACTCAAAAAATAAATGTGATTTCGATTGAACTATGATAACCCGTGCCGACTTGATGCCAAACTTTTTACATGAAAATTTGTACTGACTTACTACAGGAAGAATTAATAATTAAGTTTTTATTACTTAATACCACTTTAAGAACTGCGTAATTTCACTGACATGTTGACTGATTGAATAAAATATTTTTGATGTTTTGTGCGTGCTTGTTGCTCTTTAAAATTTTCGCATCAAAATTCTAAGTGAAGTGGTGCATCTCCATAGTATATTGTCTTTGATATAACCAAATTAGAAGGAATCAAAAGCACATCGGCACGTTAGGTCGCGTCAGCCTTAGAGAGCAAGTCCCTGACATGTATAATTGTAAGTCGACACGGATTACCGTGGTCCTATCTTCTTAAAATTTTATTTATAACTGTTGAAAAATTTAAAATATAATGATTACATACATTTTTACTCTATGAGTACTGGGTATTAAAAGATCCATTTGGAATGGATAATTTTATCATATCCTTTTCCCTGATAATATAAAATCCATTTTTGAATAAAACGCATTTCTGGTGAGAGTGACAAGATCCTCATCCAGAAGCTGAATGAATCTTTATTTGGTTTTGGTCTCTTTTGAGACATTTTTGGTTTAACCCACGATATGCATTTATTGATAAAAGATGTGTTCCTTTTTGTAGGGTCTAGTTAATTTTTATGAGCCTCCAGCACTTGAGTCCCAAACGCAGGTACCTGGACTCACAATGCATTGTTCAAGCATCTTTGAATATCGTTTGCACGGTTTTCAGCTCCATTCGATGAAAATCGAAGATCAATTTAACATTATATTAGATTTTATTGTACCCAAACTTGATCTTTCTGCATTAATGAGAACTTTGTTCCTATTTATGTAACATTTCGTCTTCGGACCAAACTTTGTTTAGAGTTTTAGAGGTTTGCCTTGCTATTAATGCATCTCACTTTTAACTAATTGAACTTGCTAGAAAACCTCACCAACTTGCCCTCCAGCCAGCTGGTAGCTGTGTGTGTGTGTGGGTGTTGCAGTATTTTGTGGTAAAAGCATGCATAAAATATGCCAATGTATACGGAGTTTGCTTCCCAGCGGCACCGACAACGCATTCATCTCCATTTGCTGAAAGCAATGAGTCGACCAACACACACACAGACTTGCTGGGAAAACTCCTTGCAATTTCAATTCATCCATAGTGCACATTTTTTAACACTCATATGGCCCTTTGGCTGTGGTTAAGGCACAGATAGAGACACTTCTCTGTCTCGTTCTCTACCATATTTTGTCATATTTTCTCGTGTATTGTTCTCGTTGTTGTTAAGGTTCATCAAAGCTTCAACATTGTTTGGTCATGCATCCACCACCCACCCCTCTCCCTCTCTCTGTGTGCGCTTACACGCTCGCTCCACTTCCGTAGCTGTCTTGTGAAATTTTTCCTGTGGGAGTTTAAAATATGCACGAGCTCCGCTCCACCCATCAAACTGTGTTGTTGGCCTGACTTTTTCGCTTTGTGTGTCGCTATAGCTTGGGCCTGGCATGTCTATGCAGGCAGGATAGTTCTGCTCCAGTGCATGTGCAACTTGTCTGTTGTTTATGACACCCGCCGCCGCCTGACCCCTTTCCCAGCCTTTATGCTGTTGTCGTCATCAACATCATCATACGTCTGAAATCACAAGCATATCAGCCACCCACCCACATGCTTGAATTACATTTTGTCTAATCTTATCTGGCATTTTTAACGCATTTTTCAGTTTCTAATTATCTTTAATATATTGAAACTTATCCCTTGAGGTTAAAAATTGCTTTCTACTTGAACGCCATGCAATCTATGTATGTAATTAACTTTTTAGCCTTACTTTAATCAAGCATGCACCCTGCGGCATTTGAGTTTGAATTTTATTTGCATTTTAAAGTAGAATAGAAACTGTTGAAAATTTTATACCCTGTAACAAGGACGGAAAAAAGGGTGGAGTTTGAGTGTTGAAGGATCATTTTTGAACACGTTGGCGAATATTAAGTAAGTGCTTCTTTTAGCTTGCTTTTTTTAAATTTTAGAAGCACTTTTGCTTGCCTGCAAAGGCGGCTCGTTTTTCAGTGAACCTCAGCACCGAGCTGAAGTCTTTACCATCAATCTTAAGGAAAGATTTCAATCTTGAGCAGGGCTCACTAAAGAACTGCTACACCCAGGTCCAAAGCTGCAGCCTCAACCAACTATGTTGTCCCAGCTGTTAGTCCTTAACTTGGTTCTACGGCTTAGCTATTTCTTGTAAAGCTTGCCTATTGCTTCAAAACCAAAACCCTTAAAACCGGTTCGGCTTATGTTTTTTTGTCTATTATTTGGGACCATGAACCGAAAATTTCTCACCTCAAGAGCAGTTTTTTGAGAACGAAAATACTCAAATTTATTTAGTAATGTTTCATTTTTAAGAACTTCAACTTGATTTTGATCAAGAACATTTTAAACTCAATTGAGAAAAAAATTGTATTGATTTTGGACCACGTGTGCGAGAATTCCTCACATTTGGGAGGAATAGAGAACGAACGTGTAGACATACCTCTTGGCAGGGAGGCTAGAGGCTCCTGAACATTCTATGATGCTTCTCCCATTCATAACTCCGTAAGTTCAGAGATTGACAACAAACTTCAACGATCCCACATACTCCACCTGACCCGTTTGAATTAAGTTGTTCAGAATAACACAGAATAATTTTTTCAGTTTTGACTGGGAACACATTCAGCCGTTGCAGACTTTTGCAGATTCACATATAAAGGGCTACTTATGCTTGGTTGAGCTGACAAAAAGTTGAGTTGTTCTTATTTTAAGTAGAAGGCTACTTTCAATGGCCTGGCATCCACAAAGAAAAACACTCGAGCTGGGGAACATATGCTACATAGAGGGGATGTTCGATATGCCCATCACACACGATGAACAGGACATTCAACAGCCGAGTCGATAAAGTAGTCTCCGTCTGTCCGTATACAAGGACACAACTCATAGATGACAAATGCTATACACAACAAAACAAGAAAGAAAGTCGGTCATGCCGGACTGTAATATACTCTGTAGGTGCAGTAGCAGTAACTTGACCCATAGATGGCACCACTGCTAGCTTTAAACAATGCTGGTTGAGATATTTTCAAAACTGACCAATAGATTCGCCACTACTGTGAACATTTGGCATGCCAGCACTGCGGCACCGAACTTTCTTTTGGTCCGATCTTTTTCATTGCTTCAGCGAATCGATAAATAATCTGATTACTAAATATCTCTTGAAGGTAAGAACCATCTATCTACAAAAGTGTGGGAGATATAACGTTTTCTACAAATTGGCAAAAGCTTAAAATACACTTGATCTGCCTGCAAAAATAAGAAGTATATGTCCCATACATGTCAAACCTTTTTATCTTACCATCTCTGAGATGTTTGCGTTCATATAAACGGTTGTGGCTATATCGGCTCGGCTGTTGATGCTGATCAAGAATATGTATATACTTTATAGGATCGGGAATGGATTCTTCTTCCTGTTACATACTTTCATACGTTGCATACCTTTGGTTCAGAGTATAAAAAAGAATTGTAAAATCAACATTTCCGTTTTGGGCTAAAAATTGTTCTTATTCCACTTTTTTATTGGCCCCATCACAGCCGTTTGACGGTCTCGGCCTCTGCTATTAATGCCATCCAGTCCAGCGCAGCCTCTGTTGCTTTATGCGCTTGACCCGACTGGTGTGCCCATAGAGCTCATACAGTTCGCTATTCATTCGAATGCGGAAATCATCGCCAGTTTTGAAAGGTCCATAAATCCTCCGAAGAATTTTTCGTTTGAATACGCCAATCGCAGCCTCATCCGCTGCTATGTCTTCACACGCCGTATTGGGGGGGGGGGGTTTTTTACCGTTTTTTTTTTTTTTGGGGGGGGGTTTTCTTTTAAACTTCCAAATAAAACATTAGTAGCATCGGTTTGCAAGAGTGATTCTTCGTCGGATTTCCAGGGTGATGTTGTTGTCGCTGGTTATCATCGTTCCGAAATAAATAAAATCCTCTACAACTTAAAAATTCTACTCTCCAATTGTAACAGATTGTCCAAGACGCGTAGACTATCTCTTAGGGGATACTGGGTACTTTGTCCTGTCTTTATTTACCGCTAAGCCTGTTAGGACTGCCTCTCAATCTCTGAATACGCCATGCTTGCCGCCCGTTCGTTTTTGCCAATAATGTCAATATCATCGGCATATGCGTAAAATGCGCCCGTTTTTTTGGCATGTGGGCACTGGCGCAGTATATATTCAATCAGCAGATTAAAGAAGTCACACGATAAGGTATCGCCCTGCCTAAAACCTCTTTTGGTATCAAATGATTCGGAGACGTTCCTTCCTCTTTTGACGGATCTTAGCGTGTTTCTCAACGTCATCCTGCAAAGTCGAACTTAACAAGATAAAAGTCATTTAGTATCAACTGTGCAATGCACATTTCTGCGGCACAAATCTCAGTTGCCCCTTTTATATAGGTCGAGCATGGAATTCAAACTTGAGAATTATAAGTGGTCTCATTTTTGCAATAGATCGGTACATAAGATCGGGCAAGAGTGGCATTTTGTAGCACTAAACCAAGTTTCTTATACTCTTTGGGCACCAAATGTTTTGTGCTTTTTAATGTCTTCCCTTTTCAGTCTCAGTCGTCGCCTTCTGCTGGCTTTTCCAAAGTCTTTCGCTCTTCAGCTTTATTTATCATTAAGAGTAACTGGGACATGTTAGCTAGCTCGGTCAGCTAGAGCATGTGCCTAATTCATCGCCGACCTTTAAAGGTCTCCATTTTTCATTCGAGTTTCTCTGTTCTAGGGTAAATTAAAGTCGGGCTACACCGATTTTCTAACTTATTTGAAATTTTAATATTCATATATTTCGCTCTCCTTTTGATGGGCCGCAGGTGTGAACAGTTAAAGGTTAGCAAAACGCTGCAGGATATTGACTCGTAGCCAGTTTGAAATTTAAAATTCTAATTAAATGTGCATGCTTGCCTCCTGGTGGTCAAATCAACTGGGTTAACTTTCCCTCCCATCCTCTCCATCACAAGTTGAACAATTCGTCTGCTCATTTCGTGCAGTAAATATTTTCGCATAAAAATGCATTTTTCTATGGAATTTATTGAATCTACTGCAATGTTAGTGACTGGCAGTTGTGGGTGTGTTGCCACCGCCCACATTTCGTGTGCAGCTTGCCACTGTGAGTAATGGCCCAGACAAATGGCACAGTCACAATCCCAGCTACCATTCGTTCTCAGTCGCTTCGTCAGCTGCGAGTCATTTTCATAGTTGAGATAGATAAACGGGGAAAGGATGGGGGCTGTGATATGCAGATCAGAAATATTATTATGTCAGCATTATGTTCACAATGTCGTCTGCCATTAAGTCAACAGCAAGAACAACAACAACAACAAAAAACCACTACCAACACAATGGCTTTGGAAATGTCATGTGAGGCAGACTGGTGTCGAGTCCTCCACTTGCATAATAGAAAACATAAATTGTGCAGCTGTAACATGTGCTCAGTTGGTAGGGTCAGCTTACATGTGGACAAGCGGCAAGGATGTATCGCATTGAATGAGTTGATCGTTATATGTTGAGGTACAAGTACGTTAGATTCTTTGGCATTTAGTTTTTGTCAATAATCAGGGATGCAAAATAGTTTTGAACCGAGGGAGTTGCCGTACCGTTGTTCTTTTAAAAACACTGAACCGAAAACCGTAAGCTAACAAATAACAGTGAATCGGTCCATAGAGATCTATCCTTATAAAAGGTGTTCTATAATAATGCTCACGTAAAGCATGAGCAAAGCAAAATCCGTAAGTGCGCAACACAGAAGAACATGAAACAAAGGGCGATATGTTCCTATATGTTTCTCATAAAAACTTATGAAAAATTGATTTTCGAGTACAGCGTTCATATAATTAAAAGGATGTTGTTGTTGTTGAATAAACAATAAAAGATTCTTTTTGAAAGCTGACATTAATCCCAAAAAAAGTTGTATGTAGTGTCTTTGCTATTATAAACTTTGCGGACGTCTTAACTGCTATTTTCCTCCTAAGACTTGAAAAAATTCTCCTCTCGCTTCTTTTTAACAGAAAAATACTATGTGGAGTGAAAAGTAACATCCTTGAGAATGAAAAAATGTTTTAAAAAAAATATGTTTTATTAAATTTAATGTAGTCCACTTTTCGGTAGATACACTTATTCCAGCGAAATTTCAATTTCGAGGAGTAATTTTCCTAAACGTCTGAAAAGTACACCTGCGCAGCGCGATGATCTGCTCACACTAGCTGAATTTTTGATTGATGATCACACTTTTGAGGTTGGGAAAGAGTTAAAAGTCCGAGGGGGCCAATTCAGGAAAATAAGGTGGATGAGGAAGCAATTGGTCCCCTAAATTGTTGATTTTAGAAATGGTTGCGATGCTTTTTTTGGTCCGGAGTCATAATGCGCGGCAGGATAACGTTTTCATATGAAGAATCTCGCCCAAAATATGGCTTGTGAGCTCAGTACTAATCATTGCGACATCTGCTAGCTCGCTTTGTTCAGTCTTCAGTCTAAGATAAGTTTAGTTCTAGAGCAGGGGTGCCCACAGCCATTCGGGCGTTTTGAGGTTACGCGAAAACGCACACACACAAACAAAAATCGTTTTCCTTTCTCGTTTATTGGTATAGTTTTGACGGTTGCTGGGCACCCGTCAGGTTGAATCCATATGGGATCAAATCATTCCTAAGCGGTAATGAAAACAACGTAATCCCGGATATGCTTGAACCGATCAGAAATAGGATTGAGTTGATCCCCCTTTTTGATCCCAAAAAGATTACAATTATCCCGGAGTAATCCTTTAAGGGATTGAATTTTACTGAAACTTTAGAAAAAAAAAATTATTAAATCCCAAAGCTGTATCATTTATGGCATGTTTGACTTTTTAATTTGAGGAAAGACAACTCTTCTTCCTTTCCTCCACTAGGCCATATGCCATAGTACATCCTTATCAACTTCCAACTTGGTTTATTTAAGACTTCTGAAAAAAAAACAAATAAATATACAAATTGTTGTTCTCAACTGGGATTCGAACCCACAACCACGCGCGCACTGAACATGAATGAAATGGCATTTCATCGCACACCACCAACCCCATCTGTTGTTGCTGCATGTCTAAAAGGCTACTTATATTTCTTTGCTATCGCTCTCCAATTTATGGACATGTGATCTCGAAAGGGATTGAAGTAAGCACATTTGGAATGATTCAAGTTCGAAAGGCATGGGTCAATCCTTAAAGGATTGAATTGTGTAGAATATCCTGGAAGTCGAGATTGAATTTTCAAGCTCATGCCGGGCTTACTTCAAGATTGAAAAGATTGAAAATATCTCAACATTTTTTTTTTCTGTGTAGGCTTCGTTACCTGGTTTCTAATTCTTGCGCTTCGGCTGCTCTGTCCCGTTAGAGAAAATAAAGTTAGGTGTCAAGTTCCTGCCGGGAGTTCCCACTGTGGCCCGGATTGTAATCGAATTCTGGGAGAATTTACTCTCCAGGATACCCAGGCACCGTGTGAATGCACGACTGCTCCGAAGAGAATTCAACTCTAAGGAGGATTGGCAATCCAAGAATAAAAGACGAATATGAACAAGACTGCTTCGTAGAGTATTACAACTGCGAGGATTATTGCCTTTCCAATATACACCAGAACTATGTGGATGAACGACTACTCCGTAGAGTATTACAACTCTGGGGAGGATGGGCCTTCAGGAACACTCAGCATAAAACGACCGAGTTCTAGATCGATCGGGGTAGAATTTATACCGTTTTGTACTTCAAATTTCAAACATGTTTTGTTCTTAGATGTACTTAAACTAAGTACGAAACATTCTAGAATAGGAAAACGACTTTTCATATTATTTAAATACGAACAAACGTTGTTAATTAAAGAACATTTCGTACTTACAGTTAGCCAAAAAATTTAAGAAAAGATCGTACTTAGTTCAAGAACAAAATTATATAATAGTTCGAAATGTGCTTGAATATCTCCCAAAAGCGCGATTCTGAAGTAGAGATAATTAAAATAATTTTTTAAATTTTTTTATATTTTTTCCTAGGGGTTTAAAAAATGAAATTTCTTGCATTTTCGAGCAAAATTTTTTTTTTAATATTTTTTGGTATTGTATTCAAACTGCTAAACCGATTTAAAAACAATGTTCCACGTGATTATTGGCAATTAGCCTTCAATTCATATCTAGCTTGACTCTATCTGACAATTCTGAAAAGAGATATAGCGTAAAAAGTAAGTGCAGCTACCGAAAAATTACAAAACAAATTCATATTTCAAAAACGAAGCCATGAAAAAATTTTAGAAATCGATTTTTGAGATCACCGTTCCAAAGTACAATACAAAACCAATGTATTTGGTTGTGGGCCGTAACGGCTCATGCTTCTCATACGACTCGGTGGTCTCACGGATTAGCTTCAAAGACGTTTATAGCTAGCATAGATATTATGGGTCTTATTTACATAGCGATTAAACACATCCGTCTTATATTTAGGCATAAACAAGATGGCCAGCTCTTGTAACGATTTTAATGTCCATCATTTGGCTGCCCCATTGGAATTTAATTATCTCATCCGAAGTGGAGTCGATCCAAGAGCGATAGCCTGGTATGTAAAATGATGGGTATGTCTCTACGTAAGTCTTTGTTGCGATTGATCATAAGGTGCTTGGTCCAGCCAAAGTATTATTGCGTCATGGTATGCGGTTTCGCCTGTGGGATGCTGTGAATTGCATTGATGGTGCAGCAGATTGACGTCCTCCTCAACGGTCCTGTAGAATTCACGCATTATGGTTCTGATCAGATGAAGTTTGGCATTGTTCCCATTCCCTTAGAAATTTTCCTAGAGAATATCATCCTCTCTAGTCAAGTTTCCAATTACATCCACTACTATCTACATATCCGTTATTCCGTTAAGAATTTTATATTCCATTGTATTGACAAATGAAATTCTACTTTAATTTAAAGTAAACAAAAAACAGCTGATTGACGTTTGCGAGTATTTGCGACTGTTGTGTAAAAGGTCGTAGCCCCAGAAAAAGTCGTACGATCGCAGTGTAAATTCGGAATTAGATTCTTTGAAAAATTAAAAAAAAATTAAATCTAAACATCAATAACAAAAAATAGCATAAATACTCAAATAATAATTTTAATAATTTCGCGGTTTTTATGACCATTTAAGTAAAAGTTATGTAGTCTATGTTCAAGTCCAGCTTATCAACTATCTGAGGCCAAATTTCATCCATTTGAGCGTGATTGAGTGGCAAACAGGCAAATATACAAACTTTCACATTTTTATTATTACTAAGATTGCTGTCAAAATACCAAGAGGCAGAACTTGACTCTGGCTGCCAAAGCATTTCAAAAACCCCCAATAAGACGCACTTTTTGATTTTAACATTGACAAGCTCAAAAAAATCTTTTAATAACACACTGAGAGTTTCATTTCGAAATGCTGTGGCTTGGCTCACAGTCTGCACTGTTTGTGATCACAATGAGAAATTTAATAAATCATGGTGCAAAGTGCTCACTTTGAGCAGAACACAAAGATGAAATATTTTTCACTTGTTTTGCGCTGCTTTGAACGCACAATTTCCGTTGCTTTGTACTCTCGACCATAAAGCAAAAACTTTGAGGTAAATGTCAACAGCGTTTGGGAGGACAAAATTAAATTCCATGCCAAAAAAACAATATCGCATGAGGGAAGAACTACACCGGGAACCAGATGCAGCTGCAGCTGCAGCCCATAGCAGGAGGTGGCAAATTTATTGAATTGAATATAATGTCGAAAGTGCAGCATATAATTGGCTCAGGGCTGGGTAGTAGCGGGTACAAAGTCTATCAGCAGCATCACAAACGCACCCGCCCACTGCTTCCCTATCGCAGTTATTGGCCTTTGTGCGTCTGGCGTTAAAAGCGAAAAATTCAATTTCATTTTATTGTTCGTTAGTTAAACAGCAGCGTGCGGGAGTATATCCCTGGCATGCTGGAGTGGGCGTGGTAATTGTATTACGCCCACCTGTAACGCTTGGTTACCTTTCACATGACCACAGGCAGCCCGAGTCGACGGGTCGTATGAGCAATGTTTGCTCAGTTGCCACTGCGTGAGGATTTTCGCTGATGCTGCTGCAACTAATTTTGTTTTTGGGTTTAGTGTTAAACAAATTTTGTCAAATGAACTGTTTGGACAACCTTCATACACCACACTTAACTCCGAATTGGCCACATCAACTCATTTGGGCGAAGGGAAAGTTTGAGTTTCCAATTGAACTGCCCACAACGCAGGCAATTTAAGTAGCTTTGAGCAGGATATTGATATGGCGCACCCAGAATGTTTGAGCTCAAATGCAATATAATTGCTTTCATGCTTAGTGTGTGTGTGTGGTGTGCGTGTGTGTGCTTGACATGACTTCAAATTACATGACCAGAGCCAATCACAGCGTTATGTCGACTTCCCTATGGGCATAATTCCAAAAACACAACCAATCAGTGAATTGCTTTTAAAGTCAGGAGATGTGCAGGTTCTGAAAATGTGTTTAAGAAAATTCTAACAATTTTGTTTTCGCCCACAAATATATGCATATGTCACTTATAGAAAGATTATCCACATAAAAAACAAGAAAAGCCTTCAACATTTACCATTTGTCACATGACAAAAAAAATTTCTTATTCATGTGCTTACCTTCCAGCATTTTACTACACACATTTTCCAGCATTTTTGTCACAATTTCTTATCTCATAAGCATAAAATTAACAACCAACAAAAATGGAGCCAAAATCAACGGCAAGTCTTGGCACGTAACGGACGAAGGGAACATTTTTAAGAATCGACGCCTGCGGCGCTGCTATAAAAATTTGTGCGCGATAAAACGGAATTATTAAGACGATGGCAACAGCCACAGCAACACCAACACGTGTTCTTATTAATTTTAATGCATATTAAAAAACGCAGCCCGAGGGCGCCCAAGAAATCATACCAGCAGCAGCAGCAGCAGCAGCCAGTATTGTAAATTTTTAGCGACGTATCAATAAACCCAAGTAGAAGGTAACAGAGGGTGCCCCAAAATTATGACTCTTACTTATGTGATGGCTAAACCACACACCAACACAGCCACCCCCACCCCCCAGACACACACACACACACGACAGAGACTTATGTTTATTAGATTTTATGGTGCTCATCTGAGCTAAGCTCAATGGGCTTGTGGTTCTTGCACCACATTTTTGGCTGTGCATTAAAATATCTTAATAGAAAGGAGATAAGTCATGAAATATTAAGTAAGCGAAACAGATACGTATCACTGCCGGCACTACAAGACAAAAAAAAAACAGTTTAGAAGCACATAATCAGTCAGTGAGGCAGGCCAGGCCAAGGGCCAAGTAAGGGCGGCGAGCTGACTTTTTACCACAGCTGTGGTGGAGATTTGTACCAGCACATGCCACAGAGCTCTACCCTGGATTCAAATAACTAAAATATAAGAGTTGATCTGCTGTTGTTCGTCAAAGTCTACCAAATATGGGAACGACTGTTTCTTAAAACATCTATATTGAGAAACAGCCTCTTTTGTGTTGTTTATGTCTTTAAAAATAATAAGATTTTAGCATCTGGGTTGAGTGATTGGTTGATCTTCACTGGTTAAAATGAACTTTTAATAATATTATATCATATTTTACATATAAATTTTGGGGGGAAAAATTATATGACTTTCATATCAATTAGAAGTCGAAAATTATTCAGCGACAGCATGATCATTTTAGCTGTGAGAGTGTAGCATAGTGTGGCCGGTTTTGGTGCAGCGGGTAGTGTGTGAGCCCGCTGTGCGGAAGGCGTCCGTTGACGCTGTAAAAGAGGACTCAAAGAGGGATAAAAAGATGGAAAGAGAAATCAATGACTCCCTTAAAGTGAATAGTTATTGCGAATAAACTTTAAGTGAATAAAAATTTTAAGTCGATACCTAAAAATACTGGGAGTTATTCAACGGGGGTGGGCGTGGCAAAAATTTGAATCAAACTTGATTTGCCTGATTTTGTCTACATGTCAAATTTGGTGGCTCTAGCTCTTCTAGTCTCTGAGGTGTTAATACAGACAGACGAACTCGGCTGTTGATGCTGATCAAGAATATATATACTTTATATGGTCGGAAATGATTCCTTCTGTCTGTTACATACACTTGCACGACTTTAATATACCCTTTTTACTCTACGAGTAACGGGTATAAAAAGACAGTTCAATATGTTTTGGTCCTATTTCGCCATTTGAAGCACCTTCTGACAAAATTCGAAGCGAATCGGCAAGTCTGCTGCGTAAGCTTTGTTAGCCATTTGAATTTTATAAGGGATATCTTTGTGCATATTTGTCTGCAATGACTGTCTGCTGAAACCCATTTGAACAGATAAGCTCCTTTTCAAAACTCCTGGATTGTTTGGTCCGAACTGAAGGGTCTTCTTGCAACTGTCCCATGCTCGGCAAAATTGTTACCAAGCCTCTTTGATTCGAATATACGGACTCCTGTTAATGATATTTGCGCAGAATTCAATGTCTTGTTTCAGTGTCCCATTGATCCAATATTGCTGAAATCAATATTGCTAAATCAAGTGAGAAAGTCGGTCAAGCCCGACTATAACATACTCTGTATCCGTGGAAGGAGCTGAATGCAGCACTGCCGCTGTGCTCATGTCTAAGTTTCTCTCTCTCTCTCTCTTTTTCTGAATGAAATGTGGTGCAGATTGCGGGTGCGGGGAAGGGCCTTTTTATGCTTTTTTGCTCATAACTTGACAACCGCTCATCCGATCTTTATTATTTGCTTGGCAAATTGATACATATTGCTCATGACTAACTATCTCTAGAAGGTACAAATGCTCTATCTGCAAAACTTTGGGAGATATTACGTTTTTTTCAAATTGCGGGGGCGGGAGGGGGCGTGGCAATAATTGAAAATAAACTTGATCTGCCTGCAAGTATAAGAAGCATTTGTCCCATACATGTCAAACCTCTATCTCTTACCATCTCTGAGATCTGTTTGTTCATACGAACGGACGGACAGACAGTTGGACGGACGGACAGACGGACATGGCATTCAACACAAAATCGACCCAAATCGTAGGAACAATCGGTTGAAAAAGTAGTTTCAGTGAGAAAAACTTTTTTGTTATCAATGCTCTCAAAACTCCCAAACTTTCTACAGATCAATAGGGGAGAGTCTCCGGTTGTGGACATACTTGCGTTTTTCACTAATAACTTTTTTCCAAGTCAACATTATGCGTTGATATGAACATCATTGTAAAGCTAGAGACTCTAGCTAACTTTCTTCTGAAGGAACCTATTGTTTTAGACAAATGCAAAAAAAAATTTGCAGCCATGTATATGAAGTGATGATTTTTGGCCAACATTTTTTTTGTACCCGGTTGTGGACACCCTTGTAAAATCGCTAGAAATGGAAAAATATGAAGTAAAATGGCCATGAATTGATGAAAAAATAACGTTTATTTATTTAAGAAGCCTTCAGTGGCAAAAAGAAACAAAAAATTTATCGGCTTCAGGGGCAAAAAAATCAAAAAAAGATGGCGTTTAGGGGCAAAATGAAAAAAATTATTCCGAAATGCAATTTTTGCATGTGAAAAAGCTGGCCATCGCAATTATCGCAATGCATCGAATTTGCAGCGGTAATTTTTTTTGGCAAGAGCGCCAAACAAATCAAACAGAAGTCGACATCTTCGTCTTCTTCCGATGACAAAGACGCCCTCTTGGCTGGCTTGGCTGTTTCCTGGCCGGCCACGTGTCTGGGGGGTCTTCTTCTGGTGCGACACAGAATCACGCTTGGCTGCGCGCTCAGCTGATTTTTTTGCGATTTCCGGAGAAGTTAGCACAGTGGTTTGCATTGGCTTGCGACCGCAATTCGATGGCCTTTTAAAGAAGTTCCTTGCACCGGCCCAATTTCATCCAACAGTGATAAGCGGCTAGCCGAAGACGCTCGTGAAGTGGATGGTTAGGGGGAGGTTAGCACCTCTTCTTCTCTCCCAATATTGGGATCATTAAGATCAGCTTCTGGAGCGACTTCTACTGCATTTCGTTCGACAGCCTTAATGAAGTCAGCTTCGGAGAAAGCATCAGGGTCAAACGGAACAATACCGGGCTTACGAAAACCGGACTTGATTGGTTTTGGCGTCAGTACCAAGTCGAGTGCCCTGCACACCAAACCGGTGATGTTTCGGATTTCAAGCACCTTACACAGCCAACAAAACCGAATCAACAACGGATGAAAAATCTGCAAAATTTGCTCTGGTTCGAGGAAGCCCATATTCCTTGGCTGTAGCTTTGACGGCCTTCTTATCGATGAGGCATTGCTTTATGCCATCGACCAGCCCATTAAAATTGATTTTTGTTGAATCGGACGATTTTTTTGGTGTTAACATGGCTAAAAATGCACAAAAATTCACAAAAATGCTTTTAAAATATGTTACACTAACATAAACAACGATATTTGACAGTTTTATGGCCAAATACACACTTTAAACACAAAAAACGAGGGTGTCCACAACCGGTGCAAAAGTGTGTCCATTCTTGGAAATGGTAGCCATTTTTATTTTGTTCAGCAAATTTACACGACACAAACATTTCACTCAAACTTGATATCACATCACAAAGAACACTTAATGCACTAAATAACAAAGTATAATACTCACCACTTTTAAGTGTTTTGCTTCGATTTAACGCAATGTGGAAATTGAAATAATAGAAACTCGGAAAAATTTTAACGATTTTTTTATTTGCTCACAGCAAGAAACCAAATACGTGTTAACACTTCGGTATTAGCTCAGATTATGTGTACTATCAAACTACAAGTTTGACATTACTCAGTTTTGGCGGCATCTGTTACCTGTCAAAAAATAGACTGGGGTGTCTACAACCGAAGCGTGTTTTAATTATGTCAAGTTTGATTCAAATCGGATGACTATAGCATATAGCTGCCATAGGAATGATCGGTCCAAAAAGTAGTTCTAGTGAGAAAAACTTTTTTGTGTTCAATGGTAGAGTCTTTATACTTTCCAAACATGAATGTTATCTGTTTCATCACAATTTTGGAGAATTTGATCAAAAGTGGATGAATATAGCGTATAGCCATATAAGTAACTAACAATCTTTGGAAGATAGAGCGGAAGTTAGATTCCTTCTATTTTTCATTGTGGTTTTCGGTATAGTTCAGCTTTTTCTAAAAATCGCCGCTATGTGTTTCAGGTCGGTTTATCAATTGGAATTAGCGGTTCGGCTTGGTTCGGTTCAGAACTAGTTTGCATCCTTGGTTTCAAGAACTTCCCGGTTCTATCATCAGCACACATTTTGATATCACACTCGATTTACATATATCGACATCCACGCAATAAACATTTAGGGACTACAACGAACATTAATTCTTATAGAAAACACCGCTTGCTTATGTTTGTCTAAAGAAAAAAACGAAAAGTATACAACGTTCTTGATGTTGTTCCAAAGTAATTAAATCTTTGTGTGTATTGTGGTAGGCCAATTTGTTGTTAAAATATGACAAAAATGTGTTTTGTGAGCAAAAAATGTTTTTTTTACTTCTTTTTAATTTATAAAAAAAGGGGTAAAGGGTATCAGCAAAGTCATCCCCTTCTTGACTTTACAAAAACCCGATTTTTCTTCGATGCTTATTGTTCGTGTTTTCACTTGGCAGATAAATAATGCACAAAAGTTGTTCATTTAACTTTGCTTGTTTGTTTTGTTCCATTTTGTTTGGTGGTTGGTTGGCTCCTTGTCGGCCTTGCCCGCCTGCCATGTCCCAGATATAAATCTTGAGAGGCCCAAACGTACCTGCCTACGTTTTACAGCCAAAAAAGTAACCAAATATAAGAAATAAGTTAAGAAAACTCATTCACATAATTTTCCAGTTTATTGTTAGCCGCATGCTGTTGTTGTGGATGCTACACCTGGCAGACAGCCAGGCATAAACCTGGTCTAATTACCAGGAACAGGACCACAAGCATCGCCGGCAACAAAAACTCATAAAACATAAATAAAAATCATTCATTTTCTGCACGTTGGCATTGCCTACCCTAAGGCGCCTCTTTGTGTGTGTGTGTGTGTGTATGTGTGTCTGTGCATTTCTGTGTAAAAATGTTTATAGCCTACACTTGGGCGCTCCGTCCAAGTTACGGCCACTTAATGAATTAACATTATTTTGATGGGTTTTATGATTTTTTCATACTTCTCGTCCTGCCTCCCGCGCATACACAAATAGGGCACAGCCGTTGCGGTTTCTCTGGCCACACCTTCAACACTCGCTTTGGTTTTTAAACTTTTTATAAGCCAAACAAAAAATGTTTTGGGAGCATAAGCATAACTCAGATCATTTCATTAACATTTTGGGGGCACCCTTTTCATTAGGATTTTTTTAAGGGGGGCATGGAAATTGCTTTTTAAGTACCTAACTTCAAATGCAAGAGGAAAAGTTTTCCGGCTGCAGCTTGATAAAAAAAAATGAAACGTGCGAGCGCCGAAGTGAAAGTTTTTATTAAATGCATAAAACGAGTCAAAGTCGGGGCCTGCCAAGGGCTGTATGGCCTGTGGCTGTAGGGCGTGTTTTTCTTTTGTACTTATGTATGTGTGAGAGTGCGTGAAGCGCCATAAATCTAAGTGCTTTAACGCCTCTGGGGCGACTTTGCAACGCCTATTTTTGTGGGCGATGTAACTGCCAGTTAGCAAGGCCTCAATGTGTGTAAGTGTGTCTGAGTTATAATGAGTTTTCAAGTGGTTTTATGCATAGGTAGGTAATATCCACAGCATGTCTAATGATCGTTCTTTTGTGGGGTGGAATTGTGGGGAATAACCAAATATGTCAACGGGTTTCTCTTTTTTTTTGGTTTGTCCGTGACAGCCATTAAAACCTACTTATTAAAGGGTCAATACTTGTGGCTTATTTAATCATAAGAATTATAGACTAAGTAACAAGCGTGTCCTGCTAACGAGTGTACAGACCGCAATTATGTAGGGTGAGGGCTTACCTGCCCCGGCTGATTGGGCAAAAGACCTTTAACGGAACGCACAGATTTCAGAGATGGAGTAGCTGGAGGCATCAGGTTTTGTGAAAAACCCTCATATCTCCTACAGTCAGGGCTTTAAAAATGTTTTTTAGACACTTTTTCTTTCTAATACTCACCAATAAAAGTAATCATCAAAATGACACTATTTAGTCATTAAATTTGAACTATTTTGCATTGAACTTTTATTAATTCTTTAAGTATCTAGTTGATATTTTTTAAAGTATTAATTACTATCTTGTAACAGGTTGACTTTTTGTTGTACAAATTGTTTAGTATCAATTTGATACTAGGTCTTATCAATTTGATATTTCAATTGTCAAACTTTTAGTATCATTTTGATACTATCTTTTAATTTTAAATCTTTTTATTTTTATTTTTAACCTATAACAAAATGGGTTTTGGTTACACTAATGAATGGAATCTACAGGTGCGATCATGTCACTATGGGAAATATTGTGAACCACACCACTTCCATCATCCCGCCCACTCCACCCACCTCCCCCACTTGCCCCCACTTCCCCTCCACTTCCACGCATCCCCCCCTTCTCTCGCAATGTAAAATACTTTTTTTCAAGCAGAATTTTCAGGGAATTTTCCGACCGTTGGGTCAAATTTTTACCATCAGAAAATCACAAACTATTCAAACTATTTCGTATTTTACTTACAAACCGAGTTTCAAGCCAATCGGATGAAAAATAGTTTTTTTTATGCAAAATTTTCCGGTCATTTTTCTCGTGAGCGGATTTTTCTAAATCGGAAAAACACGTGTCGAATTATTTCGCGTACTTTGCTTACAAACCAACTTTCAAGTCAATCGGATGAAAAGTAAAATTTTTCCAATACAAACTTTTCCGACGCTTTTCCGACTTATCCGGGTTAAATTTTCCAAAACCCCTTCTAAGTACGCACTTTCACCACTAACAGAAACTCCTGTCCAAATAACAGCCCGTTTAGGGTGTGCGATGATTGCCAATCAGTGAATCAGTCAGTCAGGACACTCTCTTTTATAGATATGGAGATGGTTGGCTGCTTAAACTTTCCTTGTTGTTGAAATCCATTGGCTTATCTTCAGCCGAGCAGTCGAGCACAATTTAATCTCGATGGACTACGCAGATATAGCGAAATTTTTTTAATTTTTTTATATTTTTTACAGCACTTTGAAGTGAAAAACGCGATTTCAGCTCGTCATGCTGATCAAGGATATATATACTTTATGTGGTCGGAGATGCTTCCCATGCGTTACAAACACCGGACAATTTTAATATACCCTCTCCAATATAAAAATAGCGGTTAATTTGTTTTTAAAAAATAGAAAAAGATGAAAAAAAAAACTCTTCCTGATTACCTCGAGAAATACATCACCTTTGAAATGCGTATCAACCTTTTTGGATCGGCTCAGTAGATTTTGAGTTCTGATGTACACGAACTTCAAAAAAGACGTTTTCGGGAAATCGATTTAAAGTTTTTTATACGGTAGCAATCAGGTAGCACGGCAGGTCGTTTGAAACGCTGTAACTCAGTTAGTTTTACTCGGATTGACTTCAAATTTGTACACAAAATTGTTCATTCAGAAAAAAATTAAAAAATAGTTTTAAAACCATATTTCCGATATTTTCTTTGTGAGTCTTCCATGAAACGAGCTAGATATTGCCATTTGCGCTCATATTTAATTTGTTGTTCCTCATGCCCGCACAAATACTAAACACTATCAAACTAAAAAACCCTTCCCCGCAACCAACACCGCATTGTATTCATGAAAGAGAGAAAGAAAGCCTTAGAGATGAGCACATCGGTAGCTGCATTCAGCTTCTACACCGGGTACAGAGTCGGGCTTGACCAACTTTCTCACTTGTTTTAACATAACGCAAACGAAAGCTTTTCCCGTTGAGTGGAAACCGAATGTGAAACAGCCACACGAACAAATTACGCCGAAGCCTTTTTTATATGGAGTTTATTATTTCGCTGCCATTTCGCGAGCCATGGAAACCACCCAATAATCAAAGACCAATATAATCGCTAAGATGCCGAACGCCCATACAATGGTTTTGCAACATGCAGCTGTTTTTTTTTTTTTGGTGGCGCCGAAAAACGCGCTCTCTCCGCTCACACAAAGTTCAGAGCGTAAAAATCTAATAATAGAATGCGCTTGCTTGTGTGACTAATGCTTGAGAATACGTGTTCACACTTACAGTCGTCGGCTGTCGCAAAATCGCGGCTGGCCATGGTACAACTAATAAGGTACGGCACTCGCTGTATGCGGCCTCGGCTCGGGCCACATAATTTTAGTACGCGGTAGACATTTGCCATGAAAGGTTGTACCCGCGCTTGCCGGTTTTTTGCTGCGCATTTTGGTGGTGGATTTTTTGAAGCGATCTCGTAGTTTTTTTGCTGTTGCTGCTTTACAAGAAAATGTATTCATATTTAATAAATTGCTTGCTCTTTTTTAATTCTTTTTGTTGTTGCTTAAGTGCACATTTGGGGGGTGGGTTTTTAGAGTGAATTGATATCGTTTTTGGTTTGATGTTGCTGCGTTGCAAAAAAAAAAAAATGTGTTAAAATTTAGTGCAGAGTGCAGTGCCATGTTGTTGTGTTTTTGGAAATAAAGTGCTTACATACTTATGCACTGCGTGCACTTGTCATTTTGTTGTTATTATTGTTGTTTCATCACAACAGAAAATGTGTACATACTTACGTATGTACAGGGTTGTCCATATTCGACGGACCCATCTGGCAACGCCATAACTTTTGACAGAGATGTCAGATCGCTTAATGACATACCGCGTTTGAAGCGTCAGTCCAAGCAGATTTTTACCATGGAACAATACACGCCACGCGAGCGCTCTGAAATAGTTGAAATTTACATTCAACAGAACAAGTCAATTGTGAAAACTCAACGTGCTTTTAAAAAATTTCACATTTTCACATTTCACATTGAATGGGACCGTAAATAAGCAAAATTGCCGTATTTACGCCACTGAAAATCCTCAGGAGATTCAAGAAGTGCCTCTTCATGACGAAAAAGTCACAGTTTGGTGCGGCGTTAGTGAGAAAACGGTCATTGGGCCGTTTTTCTTCCAAAATAAAAATGGCCATGCTGTTACCATAAACCAGGAGCGTTATCGCGACATGATGACCAATTTTGTGATGCCAATTATTCGTCGAAAGCGTATGAGGCAGTTCTGGTTTCAACAAGACGGCGCTCCACCGCACACAAGTCGCATAACAATCGATTTTCTGAAGAAATTGTTTCCGGGCCGTTTGATGTCGAAAAGTGGTGATTTGGACTGGCCACCGCGTTCGCCCGATTTGATGCCGCCTGACTTCTTCTTGTGGGGATATTTGAAGTCAAAGGTTTACGTTAACAAGCCAAGGACCGTAGAAGAGCTCAAGGACAACATTCGTGAAGAAATAGCCGCTATTCCGGCCGAAATGTTGGCGAAATCGATGGAAAATGCTGCAAAAAGGGCACAATACGCCATCAACGCCAGAGGCGGCCATTTGAGAGATATCATATTCAAAAATTGATGTAAACAAATCTACTTGGAACAAATTAAATGATTAAGATTGCCAACCGCCAAATTTTTATTTTTTTCTTTGATTTTTTAAAAAAAACATGGGTCCGTCGAATATGGGCAACCCTGTAGATACATTTTTTAATGCACACACATGCACACATATTTAATTTGTGTGCATGTGCGCCGTTGATTCACGCTCTCACCCTCCCTCTCTTTCGCACTCTTAGCAAAGCGCTTGGGCCACATTTTTGAGCTGAATGCCGTACCTTGTGTAGTTGTACCATGCGGCTGGCTCTAGAGCGCTCTCTCTCTCTGGCTTCTGGACAAAATTTCAAGAGAGCGAAAAGCCCGATGAAAAGCCAGGGGAAAAAATCGTGTGCAAAAAAATCGTATGGCGTTACTCATCTTCATATTCTAATGTCTTTCCTATAATGTATTTTATTGTTTGTGCGGCGATTTGCAAATTCGCACCTTATATTGCGTCAACTTTGGACGTTAGTTGTTTCCCGCCTGGGAAGGTTTTTCTTAAAAACTTTTTACATAAGCGGCCACCTGAAATGCCACTAGTCATGAAAGAGCTTCTCAAACCGCTTAACTGTAGCTCCCTTAAGCTTGTGCGAAATTATTATAGCTTATATTATTAAGCTCGGCTTGTGGCCTTTTGGACAGTGTAAAGCCAAATATTTTTGAACGATATTCATTGGTTCAAGTATTTCGGTTTTAAAAATTTAAATTTCTTACTTGCTGTACTATTCACAAAGTTTGAATTTGATTCAGTTTTAAAATATGTTCTTTTCCCCCTCCAACAGCTGATAGGCATATGAACGTATAAAAAATTTCCCACAATTCAAATACGCGCCAAACTGTTTGGTGGAAAATGTGCCCAAAACAAAATTTCCCTGCACTCGCTTTAACACACTGAGCGAGTCATTTACACACACACACACTCGCACTCTCTCTCTCTCTCCTCTCCTTGGCTGAGCAGCTGCCGCCGCATCTGGCATAGTGATGCGGCGAATTTGGACCTAAACCAAGCGGCTCTGTTGCGGCGAATGTATCTGACAGTGTGTGTTTGTCTGTCGCTGTCTCTGTCTCTGTCATCATCATCAGCATAGCCGCCGTCGTTGTCTCGTCGCAGTAGTTTTTCTGATTGTGGCCATGCAAACAAAGGCAAATTTTCCATAAAAATTCAATAAAACAATTCATGAAATGCATTTCAACTAAAGACAAGGCCCAGAAAAGTGCTGAAAAGTGCTGAAAACTCAGTGACAAAACGTACAAAATGTGTGCTGCAGTGCGTGCGCTTGAATCCAACAGAAAAAAGTTCTTTGCGCAGCAGCCGCCTTTTTTCCTTTCCTCATATATATGGCAAATTGAACACAATATGGAAATCTACAGATATACAAATATACATATAGAAACCGAGTGAAAATTTAAAACATTTCCCAGTGATGAACTTTGTGTGGAATAACATAAATAAATAAATTAAAAACAAAAGAGCTTTGGCTTCAAATTTGTGTCAAATTTATAACACAATAAAATGAAATTAATAAAAAAAAACAAATATGACATAAATATGCATTATGTTTGTGAATAGTGTACAATAGTGCTCTTCAGATTGTTGTTGTTTTTGTTCCCGTCTTTGTTCGCCGTATTAATGTTGTTGTTGTTGTTGTTGTTATTCGCATTTTGTGTACCTTTCAAGAAATCAATAAAAAAGCAGAACGCAAACCAAAGGCCAGGCCAGGCCAGACCAAGCAAATCCGCTCAAAACGAGTCATTTTGAGAGACACAGAGAGCCCACCAGAGATAGAGAGAGAGAGAGAGAGAGCTGTCGCTCTCTCCCTAAGTTTTGTTGACATTTTAGCAGCAAGCCCAGCTTTAAAATAACACATAAATTATGTCTATAATTTAAAAAGCAACCCATGAAAGGGGAAGGGGGAGAATAGATCATCTAATGCGCTGACAGTTAAATGACACAATTCCGCTGTCGCATTTGGGTTGGGTCTTTTCTCTCTCTCTCTCTCTCTGTCGACCCGGCCTAGTCGGCTACCACGTGCAGTGCCTCCCTCTATTTATCGATTTTTCGCATATCCTGGGCACCTTTTCCTCCGTTTTGGTGCATGCGCATCTGGCCCAGTGCACTGACCTTAGCCATGATTGCTGTTTCCAATTTGGGTTTTTAGTCATTTATTTTGCTAACAAATTAACGCTATTTCGTTGTCATTTCGTGGTAGAAATTCAAACAAACACAGCGATTTTTTCTTTCGAGCACACAATGTGGGCCATTCATAAAAACGCGGTTGGCTTTCCGGGTAAATAAACAAATCCCATGCTGGCTAGTGCGGAGCAAAGGCCCTCTCTCCCCCATATGTGGGTTATTATCATAGCGTCTCTCACGCCAATTAATGGAAATAGTTGTTTATGTTCGAATACTTCAAAGATTCAGAGGTGATTACCAAAGTGGAAAGTGAAAATTCTTTTTGGTTCACTTGGGTAGTCTAGCATAAACATAACAGCAGGTTAAATTTTGAGTTTTCTTTAATACTCCAGAGACGGCGATAAGGGGGAGTCACACCGAATGCTAGCCGAACTCGAAAGAGAGATGGCAGACCAGCCCTTGGTGGAATTTAGAAGGTGAATCCGTCAGCATCTGCTGAGTGACAGTAGATGTTTACCTGTGATATAGAAAGAGACGGCAGAACATTCATGTGTCCCTTTTTGTGTATTGCTGTTCGCTTCTAGCATTCACACTGGACCTTCCGCCCTACAAACAGAGAGAGCGCTGTTTTGCTCGGCTTCACCTTATTCCACCGGGAGCCGAATTCAGCCGGCAATTCCCACCGATTGCTAGCCGAAGTCAAAAGAGAGACAGTCACATTTTTTTGTCCTCTCTTCTTGGGGAACCTTGCTCTATAACAGGGCTGTCAACTGTTGAAGACCAAAAGTAGCTAGAAGTAGCTAGTAGTATTCAATGGCAAAGTTTAAAAAAAAAAACCAAAAAAAAACCAAAAAGTGTATGCTTAAATATTGGTTTCTTTCTACAGAAGGGATACAGGTCTAACTGTACAGTATTGTGCTACAAACAGAAAAAAAAAACAATTAACAAAGCTAAAAATACAAAAAACCCAGATGATATGTTTGAATTTGATTTTACAGAACTAGAAAGTGATTTTGTCAGATCCCATTTGATATTCTAATATCAGGTATATTCTGCAAATTTCAAAGCTTTTTTACACAAGCAGGATTTTGTTAAGTGTTAAAGAAGAGTAGAGGTTAATAAAGTACATAAAAAGAGAAATAAAGTGTATGTGTGTGTTAAATCAGTGGGTATAAGGGGGTAGATGTAGGCAATAGCCTATTTACATTTTGTAAATTTGCAAATACAAATTGCCAATACAAAAAAAATACACATGTACTTCTTTTATCGTTTCAAATTTTTTTAAGGCACCGCACTTATTTCACTTACTTTTCTCGCAATAACCGAAGAATGACAAATTTACAAAAGAAGCTAGAAATTTGCGAGGATAGCTGTCCTCTCGATTGGAGCAACAATATGTGGCTCTCTCGCTTTAGAATTTCGATGTCTACTTTGATCTCAAATCATTTTGATTCCACTTTGAACATTTCACATATCAATATAATATTGTTACTGTGGACCTAATTAGGGTTGATAAATAGTTTCAACTTGGTGAAAATATTGATATTATTGAAATTATATGAAATCCATCTTGATTTTGATCAATTTCTGTGTAGCTCTGTGTTGCTATTATCAATGTGCCCATTTAACGCGACCTTGACGTGATCAAGAAAAACTGGGTATGAGGTATTGCTACCTGATACCTCTAGTGTCACTATTTAGTGGTCCCAATCCCAGGCTATAAAAAAAGTTGAATTTTGTGGCACTGTGACATAGATATATAGATACTAAAAAGTTTCGGAATGAAACTAAAAATGTTATTATGATATGTTAAAAAATATCGATTTGAAATTCTTCACATATAAATTTGATATTTCTTCATATCGGAGAAAATTGATATGAAAATATGTAATATTTTTTGTAGGAATTTTGAACCACTTTTCATAACATATGCACAATTATTTTCTAAATTGATAAATGCTGCAAATAATCCATTACAAAAGACCGAATGTGTTTATCTTTGGACTTTTTGGATGCCAAAATTTTTAACCAACTGTCTTGGAATTCTTTTACCAATTCCTATTTTAATAATTTAAGATCGACAAAGAAAGTTATTTTATAATGTCAAAATGTCATATCAACTTGGGATAATTGCTGATGCTATAGTTTTCAATAGTATCTTTTTTCAGACTTCATAAATGAATATTTTTACACTTTTAAGATAGCTAAAGAATGGAAAATTTATTTTCAAATACGATTCAATTCCAGTCTGATTCAGAAATAGCTGGAAAACATAAAATACAGACCTGATCCCGTTTCCGAATTCGAATGATCGGAATTGGTAAGAGCTGTGATTTCTAAGAGACGTTTAAAAAATTCCGGCGAATCTTTTCGTCATATAGGGGGTCGAATGAAGGTAAATGGGATTTTGAATTTAAAAGCAGAAGAACACAGTCGGTATTTGGTAGCGATTTGTTCGAAATCAAAAACGGGAACAGGCCTGATAGTTTTTTTAAAATAGCTAAAATTCCAGGTTCCGGCAAAACTAAATAGTTTCCGGCTATTCTCCTTACAAAATAGCTAGATCTTGTGGAAAAAGAGCTAAACTTGGCAACACTGCAGACCATCCATAGCCACAGGGAGCCAAAGTCAGTCGGCAATGCTTGCTGATGCCATGCAGCACTGAGTGTCAGAGAGAAATATGTACATATTTGTCCGCTCTCCATTTGGCCTGCCCTGCTCTAGAACCATCTTTCACTTGTTCGAACATCTTAAGTTCAAGTGCAAGTTCGGTTGTTGCCAGTTGTCACGACTTCTCGTACTTGTTTTGTAGCTTCGATTGGTTACGGTAACTTGTAGCTCATTTCGAGCAAAGCAAAAGCGGCACAAAAACACAGCAATACTCTAAAAAAAAGCAAGGTTTGATTGTCGATCCTTAAGCAATCAAAGTTCGAAAGAACATGAACCGTTTTAAATTACTTCAGCAAAGCGAACGCCATAAACTTTTTAGGGATATTCCAGTCAGTTTAACCTCCACAACGCTGCTTTATCGGCTCCCCACCTGACCTCTGAAATATATGGCTATTTCAGCATTTCCCTTCTACCACCAACTTTTGTCCAATTTTAGAACCAAGTGTTTTAATTAAGCTTCACTTTTCAGAACTAGACACATTATCAACTCTAGAATTAGTGTGGTATTACATAAATTCCGCTAGTTTCGCATATATAGAAAGTAGCAGAAGCTAAATAAGAACTAGTTTCGGTTGAGTTTTAAGAATTTGTATTTTTTCTAAAACCATCCTGAATCAGCTATTGTAAATCAGTTTTAGGACAGTGGATACATAATTTTCAGATATAAATTGAAAGATTTTGTGATGAAGCAATTTGATGTTTGAAAAGTCCCGGGTCGAGGAGCATCTCCCTGAACCAAGCCTGTCGGAGCTAAACGGGAAAAGTCCACCGAGTTATTATCTGTACCTCGGAATGAGTAGTAGCTCTAGGCTGCTCTCTTAGTGGGAGATCGTGGTGGTTGTGCGTTGATACCTACATCGTTGGGTTGAGTCTCAATTTATGTAGTTTTCGATGTGGAGTTGCGTATTAACCGGGTGCTGTGACCCAAATATCAGCAGAGCTTTTAGATGGACCTTGCCCCTCACCAAGGGGGGAATTGTCATGCTTGAGGGTGTGTTTTTCAAATTGGTACCTGCGGGACCACGGTGCCCTGGGAGCGCTAGTGTGAAGTAAGCGTACAAGAGTACAAGTAGTTTAAGTGTTTATAATAAATACCGTTGAAAGCAACATTGTAGATCCAAGAGATCAAAGTGCAGCATATGACGATGGTCAACTCAATAGAGTTACATGCATCCTCCCCATGCATCTCACAGTAGTAAGTATACTACGATGTTAGTAATTTAGCTTACTGCATCATGTATATCGTTAACGTGGAACATAGGTCTAATGTGACCAGATTTCAGAAAAAGAACCGCCGCAAGTTTCAGTTTGTGGTATTTTCAAATGAACTGGCATTGTTTGGTTTAGCTGTAATTTAACTTCAGTTGATCTCTGATTACTTGAAAGAACAAGAAGGGCGACGTGACATTGAGTGGTGTCAATTTTAGTTAAACTGTTCAAAGTAACACATATCCCACAGCCTATTTACATAGACTCCACAAATGTGCTGTTAAGCGTAACATTAATATTTAGCTGCGGGCTCGGCAAGTAAAGAACTCACGAGCACTTGACTTTTAAAGCTAGCCAGCTTAAGTCAGTTCGAGGCACATTTGCTCAGGAGCTCTAGTTCTAGCTCCAATAGAAATTCTCAGTTATCTTCCTCCACCTTTCCATTGGCATAAAGCCATAATTTCACTATTAGTCATCGCCCCAATACAAAATCGGCTTAAGTTCATTCGCCAAGTCAATGGCCCAGCTAAAAGTCACACAAAACTTCCGTTCTCACAGCGACACCCAAAAACCCACACACCAAATCGGTACAATATTTTCACTTTTTTTTTATCAATCACACAGACAAATCGTTTATTGTTATTATTATTATTATTACAATTTAGATGAAGCTTCGACTGGTTGCCCCCTCTGAGTTGTCACAAATGTCTGCTAGATTAACTAGCTGCGTCTATTCATAGATCTCCCACTGCTTTTATCTGCTTGTGGCAGTACATTATGTGCTTCTTTTTTTCAATTATCTTTCCGTTCTTACGTTTTTACATGTCATAGCCAGGTCAAATTGTGAGTATGCTAATCAAAGTGTCCACTTGAATGTCGCTGAACCGTTTTTACATTTATTAATATTAAAGCTTTGCCACAAATGGCCAACAATTGTCGCTTGATTGACCAATTTCCACTGGCGGGTCGCGACGGCAACTCGTTTTCCAATTTTGTTTTTATAGCTGCCCCTCTTCCTGTGTCTTTTTTATGTGGGATTTGGAAGAATAAAAATAATAATAATACTTTTTTTTTTTGTATCTCTGTTCCTTATGGTCTGCTAACGCCTGCGCATCGGTGGTGGCTCAGTCAAGAATTCGTTCCCCCAGAGCTGGTGCTTGGGTTACTTTTAGCATGCGGCAATTTGATGAGCTGCTAATTAGCTGCGGCTGCTTGATAAACACGAGAAACACTTTACACACACTCAGTGTGGAGGGGCAATAGCGTGCCGAGGCTGATTCTGAATGAATCAGCACGAGCGCACCGTAATTTGCACTTTGTCCGGTCTCCACTTCCATGGTAGTCGCACTGATGCGCTGCAGTTGATGGCTATCGAGTTGATTCGTTTGGCGAGAGTTGCTAGATTTGTTATAAAATTCTTCTTAAATTGGGGGTGGGCAAGGGGAAAAGAGAAGTTGCCACTGGCAGCGGAGAAAATTTGAGTTCTGAGTCAAAATTTCTTACTGCGGAATTAGGTTGGTTTTTCATGGCGGAGTTTTTTCGTTTGCCAACAACTGGGATTACCGCAAGATAATGTCCCGCGCGGAATTATGTCGTTTTGTATGACAATACATCTCCGAGAGAAACTTTGTTGTTTTAAAACGTACCTCGTTTTGGATGGCTGCAAGACTAGACGTCTCAAATCGCTTGCAGCTATGTAGTTTATAAAACGGCGGAACTATGTCGTTTTGAATCAAGCCTCGTTTTGGATAACCGCGAGATTATGACGTTGAAAACGGCATTGCCTTGCAAGGAGCTAGTACGTTTCAAGACAACATAATCTCGATGTTATCCATGGCGGAATTATGTCATTTTACAAACGATGAAACGATCGTCGCTTAAGCCGAGATCATTTCGACGATCTGAAAACGATGCAGGTCCGAATGGAATTAAGTAGTTTTAAATTCACTGCGAAATGGTTACCCCTTTTTGAACCGTTCTTGAAAGATCGTTTGGCACGCTATTCTTATGATATCTATATCTTTTACATTCGTCATTTTCTTGCGATTGATAATATTTCAGACAATAAGAAGGAGAACAGCATTCACTAAGTAAGTTTGTTGCAATGTGACTGTTGTAGCGACTTTTTGATTATCAATCATAGAATTTTTTTAGCAGGCTCTAGGTCAATAGGCTACGATTTTGTTCATAACATTTCTAAAACAAGACACGAACAACACCACAAAGGAGGCTGGTTAATCGTATAGCTAGTTTATGAATATCCTCAATTCAATCATCAGCGATCTTCGCCTGTCAACTACCAGCTTGCAGAGACTACCCCATGAAAGAACTGCTAGTTATGCTTGGGAGTCCCAAAGGCTGGCTTGTAGCAAAATCGGACACAAGAGCAATCGCCATATCACAGAATCTTTGTGTGTGTATCGACCCTTCTGTTGTTCTTCAGTATGTAATTTTGTTTTACGAACTCCTTACTTTTTATGTACCTGTTATAAATCTTGTATATATTCTTGATCAGCATCAACAGCCGATATAGACTTGTCCGTCTGTCCGTCCGTCCGTCTGTCTGTATGAACACCTAGATCTCAGAGATGGTAAAAGATAGAGGTTTGACATGTATGGGACAAATGCTTCTTTTATCTGCACGCAGATCAAGTTTGTTTCAAATTTCGGCCACGCCCCCTCCCGCCCCCGCAATTTGGAAAAACGTTATATCTCCTACAGTTTTAAAGATAGACAGTTCGTACCTTTTAGAGATAGTTAGTAATTAGCATAGTGAATGATATTATAAAGATCGGATGAGCGGTTCTTAAGTTATGAGCAAAAAAAGTGAACCAAGCACCCCCGAGAGAAAAAGAGAGAGTAACGGGTATTCCAAAGTCGAGCACCGCCGACTTTAGCTTACGCTCTCCTTTGTATCTGGAAATGAATCACCGCAATCCTCTCATCGGCAGTCTTGTTGCTTTTTACGCTTTAACAACTTGCGGAATTTGCAATAATATATACCTTGTATTGGCGAATAAAGCCCGAAATTAACAACGTGTTTTGAAGGTTTATTACCAGTTATTGTAATTTAATTCGTGTAGTTACTGGAGAGTCTTTCCAGCGATCGTTTGTCAGGGCCAAGAGTTCATGTTTGTAGAACTAAGGGTATACTGAATTAATGTAAAGACGCAAATACATAATGTATTATTGTTTTGTGTGTGCGATCATTTTTATCGCCTTCTGTTAAGTAAAAGTCACTGTCTTCAAAATGCCTTTCGAAAATTTTACCATATTGTGTAAGGGATAACACTACACAGATTTCCTTCCTGGGGTCACGTAATACTCACTGCCAATTCACATCGAATGACTTTCTCTTCTTTGTCCTTTCGGGGCCGTCTCCAATCTATAATGTTCGAAGTCATGCTTCACTGTGTGTTAGAGAGAGGGAAAGAGTTACATTCTTCAGTTTCTGGTAGCTATGGGTGGCCGGCTTTGCCTAACATCGACATACTCAACAGTATTGGCTCGACATTTTCACTATAAATAAAACGGTCGTGCGTATACAACCTTTTCAATCAAATGACAGCAACACACTGAAACTGTGGAGTCCCGAAAATAGAGCACACTGAGAGAGCGTGCTCAACAATTTCTTAAACAACATAATTTTGAAAACAATTCAAATAACATATTACATCTATTGATTTTTCATTTGAATCTGCTCGAAGTTTTCAACTTTCTGACGCTTTTTTAAATGCAGTAGCGCACCATTCTGTTCGAGGCTGACCCAATCTGTACACCCAATCGTTGAGTTTGCTTTAGTTGCAGTTTTTATTTTAGTTATTTTTTTTTCGCTGATGCCGCTGAAGACAGAGTAGTCTGCCGATGTAGCCAGCTGGTGCACACATGTCATCGGTAAACCGGCAAAGCGGGCCACGATGTTGTTGTCGGCGGCATTGCCAATTTGTAGCAAGCTCTTCATATTCTATATGGGCACATTTACTTATTTATATGCACACACTTCTGGTGCTCCAAAGTGTATTTTTATGCTGCTGCATTCACTGGGACCGCCCCTATGCTTCAATATGAACGAACCCAGTTGAACTCGATCTCTCGAAAAGAAGAGAAGAAAACAACAAAAAGTGTACAATAAAAGCGCAGAGAAGTGCGAAGAAAAGGCAATAAACAAAAAAAGAGTAATAAATTATCATAAAATGAAATAAAAAACCACAACAACAAAAGCAGACAAAGACAGCTTCCAGCGCCCAGAACAAAAACACATCCTACGAGCAGTTTTTTATAAATAAACCAAGTTTATAATTTTAATATATTCATTTAGTGCCAAAATGGAAATCATTTAAGCAATTTAATGCAAAACTCGACGTACAAAAAGCACAAAATGTTGTGAAAAAACCAAACCACTTACCCCAGACTCCAGTCCTACTTTGTGGGACAATAACACAAAACTAACAAACGCACAAAACTAAATCTAAAAATAAAAAACAAAAACTTCATTATAAACAAAAGTCACGCACAAAAACGCGAGTGAAACAAACGAGTGAGAATCAAACAAATCCTACAACGAATATGCCACGCCCACAGCACGCCCAAAACCTTATGCGAGCTCTGCTCAAGCTGTGGCTCTTCATTGGCATTGCCCAGCATTGTGCCACTGCTTTGCCCACCACCTCATCCTCATCCTCACCAGCACCATTCAGTGGCCCACCAAGTAGCAGTAGCAGTACACCTGAGCCACAGCCCCCACCAGCAGCCACCACATCGAATCATGATTTAGTGGATCTAGTCAATGCTGAGCCTGGTGCATCCGATGCCGGCTCTGGCTGGGAAACTCTTGAGACTGAAGTAAACTTAGCCGCCACTCAAAGTCCTCCGCACAAAACTGGCCAGTCCACTGCACCCACTTCCATTGAGCAGCAAGATCAACCGCCAGATGTGCCGGCCACTACGTTGGCCTTTGCAAATGCTGTGGCTGTGGCTGGTGACACAATTGGATCAGGATCGGGCACTAATTTCAACGATGCCACGCCCCCCTATGCTGCTGTTGATAATAGCTATGGTAAATAGAGTTTACAATATCTTTTTTTTATAATTGCATCAAATGATTGAGTCATTTGATGGCAATGACTCTGAATGCATTAATTTGTTAAGCTTTTTTTGCGAAATGAATTGTGATTAATGTGGTTTTATTGACGATGACTCATTGAAATTGTAAAGGCAATGTGTATTTGTATTGAGATCGCTTCAAAAACAAACGATAAAATTATCTCACCCTTACTTTGTGGATTTAGTGACCAGCGATGACAGCTGAAGAATCGAATTTTATTGAAACTAGAACAGAAGTGGAAATTGAAGCATGTTTCAGTAAGAAATAGTAACCAAGAATGACAGCTGAAGAGCGAATCTCATTGAAACTTAGATAACAGTGACTAGGTAACACTTTAAAGAAGCAAGAAAGATAAATGGTTATCAATCTCATTAGGTCTAAGGCTGGTCTAAGGAGTTCAATGATCCCTACACGACCAAGCTCTTGTTTATATCCCTTGTGAGGCCCATTTTGGAGTTTGGTTCGTGTATTTGGAACCCTCAGTCACTTACCCTGTATAAACGCATGGAATCTGTCCAGAAACAGTTACTTTTGTTTGCTCTTCGCAACCTGGGTTGGTTCCCACAGTTGAGACTTCCTCCTTAAGTTTCAAGACTTAAGCTTTTAGACTTACCTTCACTTGAGCACTTGAGCATAGGAGAACTATGTTAAAGATAATGTTTGTAAACAAACTTATAAAGGGTAATATAGACGTTGAGTACTTACTCGGGCGCGTGAACTTCAATGTGCCTTCAAGACAAACACGGAACTATATTCCCTTGAGGCTTCCTGTTGCTTCTTCTTTATATGCTTCTGACTGTCTTCGCATTCTATGTAGAGATTACAATAGTATCTTTCTTCTTCTCAGTGGTAACCTTTCCGACGATTTTGAAACTCCTTCCGATCATTAATGCTGCGAGCAGCGCCTTAGCTGTTCACACTAACGTTTCGGTAAAAGGTTCTGTTTTGGTTCTGATATTGTTTCGGTATTCGATTCCGGTTCCTGTATCTTTTTAATTCGGTATCGTACCGCTACGTACCGGTATGGACCGGCAAAACTAACAGAAATTGTAAAACTAAGTCCAAACAAAGTGGGTAAGCAGCATATTTTATGAACAATGTCTTCACCAAATTAATTAAAAATAAAAAATTAAAAACAAAGAAGGTAAATAAATGATTATTTCTTAGAAGAAGAATATAGCGGTCAATGTATTTCCGTCCAACTGATTTCTTAGCGGAGTCATAATGAACTTCACTCTGGAAAATAAACGTTTTACGCTTACTTGTGTAGCTGGAACGGCAAGAATAACTTTTGATAGTTTATTTTCTGAGTACATTATCTTTAAGTAAATTATCTTTATGATATGATGCCATTAAACTGTTTTGTGAAAATACTAAAGTATTTGTATTGTCCTGTTCCTTTTATATGAATCGACTTTATCTCCACTTTTAGACAAAGTAGTTGGGTCAGAGCTGCTTTCCTCATTTGTTTGCAATTGGGCAGAAGTGAATAAAATTTTTGAATATATATCAGTCAAAGCATTTACACATGACAATTTAACGAGGTTCTAAGCCTGAATCTTTTTTATACTCTGTACCGAAGGTACATAGAGTATATTAAGTTTGTGCAAAAGTATGTAACAGGGAGAAGGAATCATTTCCGACCCTATAAAGTATATATATTCTTGATCAGCATCAACAGCCGAGTCGATATAGCCATGCCCGTCTGTCCGTCCGTCCGTTTGTCCGTCTGTCCGTCCGTCCGTATGAATAAACAGATCTCAGAGATGGTAAAAGATAGAGGTTTGACCTGTACGGTACAAATGCTTCTTATACTTGCAGGAAGATCAAGTTTATTTTAAATTTTTCCCACGCCCCCTCCCGCCCCCGCAATTTGGAAAAAACGTCATATCTCCCAAAGTTTTGCAGATAGAGCATTTGTACTTTCTAGAGATAGTTAGTCATTAGCAATATGTATCAATTTGCCGAAGAAATGGATGGATCGGATTAGCGGTTCTCAAGTTATGAGAAAAAAGTGTACAAAACTCCCCTCCCCCGCACCCGCAACCCACACCGCATTGCATTCAGCTAAGAGAAAGAGAGAGAAAAAATGAGCACAGCGGCTGCGGTGCATTCAGCTTCTACACCGGGTACAGAGTATGTTATAGTCGGGCTTGACCGACTTTCTCAATTGTTTTTATTTGTAGTTTACAAATGAGCCAAATTGCGAAAATCACCTAAAACTAACTGCTCGGCTTGCTGTCTAGTCGTTGCAACTTCAGCTGGTTCAAGAACGCTAACAATTTGATCAATTGTATACCAAACTTTTTTTTCGAAATACTGCCGATACAAATTTGTTTTTGGCCTTGGCATTTTAAGCGATCGTTCAGACTTTCTTGCAATTCATACACTAATTAATTGCTATTTGCAGATTCGCAGCACAAACACGAATAGAAATATCATAAAAAATTTACCGCTCTTCTGCACAGAAACAATATTTGTTGTCACTCTCTCACCTATACCGCTTTCGCAGTTAGAGATGACACTCTTTCGATGTCTAGCAGCTCTGAATATAGCGATGACAAATTGACTGTGGGCAGCTATGGAAACTAAAAAAAAAAAGTGCTTAGAACCGAAACTGTACGGGTACAACGTTTAGGTTCTTCTCGGATACCGGTATGCAAAAAATTTAAATTTTGGTTCCGGTTCTAAGTTTCAATCGGTTCTTTTCGGTATACGGTTCCGGTTCCGGTTTGATTCCCTGCTTCAAATACAAAATATATTCTAACTAGTTAAACGCTATGTGAATATCGTAAAAGTGAATAGGGATAAAGCTAAGATAAAAGTAATATTCGATTGATGCACAAAATGTGACCATAGAAGCAGGAAAATATTATAAATCTTACTAATAATTATTATAAATGTGAAAGTTTGTGGCGTTTGTTACTCAATCTGGCACAAATGGCTTTATGGAAGAAATTTGGCTCTCAAATTGTTAATTACCTGGAATTGAACATAGGGTTTGTAACTTTTATTAAAATGGTCAAAAAACCTCGAATTTCGCAAAATTATTGTAAGAATATTTATGAAAGCACTTTCACGCACAAATGGCTGAAAGGATTCGGATAAAACTTGGCAAAAAGTTTGTTGATAACCTGGACTTGAACATAGGCTGAACATGTAACTTATGGTTAAAAAACCGCGAAATTTGCAAAATTATTTTAAAAGTATTTTTTAAAGCGCTTGATGATTAGATGACATTGCCGGAGTTGGTAAATAGAAGGTGTTGATCTAAAGGTTAAAAAAATCGCGAAATTTGCAAAATTTTCATAGAACCTAAGATTATTATGTAGATGGGTGAAAGGCCAATTGAAGACGCATATATAAGGGGCGTAGACCAAAAACCGCGAAATTTGCTAAATTTTCATTTGAATATTTACGACTTTACGGCGTTTTTAAATTAGAGGCATCGACTGAACACTCCAAAATATTGCTTAAATTTGGCAATTTTTCTTATGGTGTCGGTCAATCGGCTTAAAAAATTGTTATGTATTCATTGACATGATGACGGGTAAATAGAAGGTGTAGCTCAAACGGACCAAAAAATCGCAAAGTTTTCAAAAAAAGTTTTTACGAGTTTAGATTATCATGAAGATTGAATTGTCGTTATTTCTTTAAAATTCTAAAGAGGGCGTAGGAAAACAGGCGGGGTGCCTGCTAGTATAGAAATATATTTAACTCCATATTGACTAAGCCCAACAAATTCTGGTTCAGCTCTAAAGAGAAAAACTCTTCTCAATTAAATTTGTAAAATGCAATCCAAAATCACTTTAGAAATTCAAAGTACTCCCCTTCCTGGCACCTATTTAGCCTGTGGCATGTATCTCCTTTTGTACTGACAAAAGCGTTCATTTCACTTAATTACTCGGTCGTTTTGTCCAAAGGACGTGTCCCAACTTTTGAGCCAAGTAACCGATTCCAAACCGAAAAGACTCCTAGATATTCGTAATTAATAGCTCTTAGAAACTTGTTAAAAAGAAACTCATTTAAAATTACAAATGAAGTTCGATGGGCTTTGACAAGACTTTCCAATTATAGTTTCGCCGACTAAAACCAAAGCACAACTTGGCCATTTGGTTCATTGACACCGCAAAACTTTTTCAAACAAAATATCCCGACAACTTTACCACAAGGCAACCCACAGTCCGCAGACCCCCAGTTACTGTCTATCTACAAGTATGAAGCGGCAAACAACAACGACGACAATTGCCTCCATACTTCAAGGCAATTAGCAGAGTTTTCATTTCCGGTTTGGCACGCAGCCGAAAAACACAAAACAGTGGAAAAACTATCGTGTAATATGGCAAAATTCTCACGCAAAACTTTCAGCTAGCCAAATGAAATATTTAACATTGCTCCTTGACGGGCCAGAGTTGCCTGAGCATTGACAGGCCATCATCACGCGATGGATCAGCACCAGGAGTAGCAGCGATTAACAACTTAACCTTTTATGGCCCACAATTATTTGGTATTTATTGTTACGAGCTGCAGCAACTAATTTTTATGCTCTTATCATTAAATTTAAGCCGCTGACAAACAGTGGAGTTTGGATCACGTGGCGTATGCACAATTTGCATGCTAGTTAAGGGCGTATTCAGAGCAAACTGACAGCTGGAAAATTGTTGTGCCAAGATTGGAGAGAGCTGACCACACGCAAAACTGAAATTAAAGTGCATTTCATTGGGAAAGTGTTGGCCAACACAAACTCAAATACATAATAAATATGGGCCAAGGTGTGGGTGTGGGTGGTGACGCCAAGTTGATTCATGTATTTCTTAAATTGCTCTTTATTGTTCAGTTGCTTACTCCAAACTTTGTTCACTCACTAAAAGTAAACACTTTCCACTTTCCTCAATTGTCAGCAGGTGGACCCAATTTCTATGGAAATGAACAATTGAGACGCATCTGATTAGAATATTTGCATAATTAAAGCCAAATGAACTTATGTGCTTCAATTAACATTCAATCGATGTGAAAATGCGATAAGCAAGTTCATTAACATGCAAAGCATTTAATGTGAATTAGGTTCTACGAATTATAGACACATCAAGTGATTGGCAACTCATCCTTAACTTTAATTAATCTGAACACAATCAACTTTTCCACAAATCATTCCCATCTTCTCTCACACAGCTGCAGCTGATTTCCACCAAGTCATTAATTTAATTAATTGTTCTTTTCCCCCAGGGCTTCTGCTGATGTTGGCTTAATTTTTTCTTGCCTCTTATTTTCCTTTTTTTTGTGAATTCATTTCAAGCTAAACAGCTGAGCCAGCAAAGCTGTCACAATTTCGCAACACTTTCGATGAAAAGTGCAGTTCATCAAGTGAGCTTCGCCTCCCCACGAGAAGCTGTCGCCAGCATCTCAGAGTGCCAGGCACTTGAGTGTCTTTGTCGAGTGGCTTGAAATTGAAATTAGTTTGCTTGCATCTGGCTTGCAGTGGCAAGATGAGCGAGGCGAGGCGAACAATTTACAATTAAGCGTATACGAGTATCTGTCAGATGTGCGGCATCATGTTGCTGACGTACTGTGACAAACAACAGTTGGCAAACACTTTGACAACTGCAACAAACTATGATAAAAAGAATAAGAAGAAGTCGTGAATCAAACAAAATATTTTATTTTCATTCTTTGCTGTTGACAAATACGCAACACTGCTACTGTCAACTATCATCTGCTAATGGACAGTTTATTGGTGTCATTCACATTGATATCATAGAGAAGGGTAAATATAATTTACAGTTGTTAGAAGGATACGACTTTGATTTGAAACCAAAAAGGAAAAAAGGGTAAATAAATGCATAAATTGGACCACGACTAAATGAATGCCTTGGCGCTAATGAAGAGGTTATCACTGAATAATTTGACAATGGATTGATTAAAAAATCGATTCCTTTGCTTCAATTAAGTCTTTACTTATAAATCTTTAAAGCAATCTTTAAAGAAAAGTATGTAAGGCCAGCCTTGATTTCAGAACCAGTTCTTTTAAATCGGGGCTGATCTAACACAGATTCAGTACGGATCATAACTAAAACGATAATCTTACACTTCCAACATTATTATTGGGCAATCACTTATATCAGCTTATAAAAAGGAAACCCTTTATTTTGGTCATCTGTCCTAAGAGAAGGGAGGCGAATTAGTCATCCTTGCATAAACTTACTGTTGATAAAACTCATTCCCTACGATATTTTCAAACATTTTGAACATCGCTTTCAGATTTTCGAACCTCGAATTCTAATTGATTTAAAATATAAGATATATGGACTTTAAATTTTTGATTGCGATTTTTTTCTTTTAGAAGAAAACTTTTAACAATTTTTTAAAATTTGAAAAATAAATTAGATTTTCTCAAAAGGTTATTAAAAACTAATCTTTGTTTTTGAATTATCTGTATCAATATTAAATGGAGTTATATAAGTTCCCTTAATATTACAACAGGTCTACAAAGAGTGTATGCAAATACACTGGCATGCACTTGAATAGGGACAAGCTTTTTATCGCGAATATAAAACTATTTGACTGAAACAATCATATTGAATCAAAAGGCAAATATTTTTTAGCATTCAGTACATTATTCTTTATTGAATTAACAAAAAAAATATTTTTTAAATAAACGTAGTCTGCTGTTTTTTGCATATTTTTATCATGCACTTGAATAGGGACAAACGTGATTTCATCATTCTAAGTAAAACTCCGCGCAATGAAGTTGATCTTTTGTCAACATATAAACGTTTTAAATGGAAAAAAATACTATGGTTGGCGGTAAAAGCACTAACTGATGTCGAAAAAGGCCAAAATAATGGCTTATAAGGAGTGAAATCTTATGTACAGGCAAATTGCTGAAAAAATTGGAATAAGCTAAAGTGTTGTATGCAATTTTCTTGAAAACCCATCAAGTTATGGGAATAACATGAAAGACCTCACCAAAAAAACATCTTCACGTACTGCAGAGTAGCGAATTGTTCAAAAAGCTTCATATTTACACCGTTCATCTTCAAAAAATCGTTTAAAATTAAAATTAAACGCAAGTATCGATACGGTACGGAGAGTTATCCATAAAGCTGTATATCTAAGAAGATTAAAACTTAAAAAAAACCCATCTCTAAATACCCAACGTAAAGATTCTCGTCAAGTTTTTGCTCGAAATTATATGACTTGACATGTCCCATATTATCAGATGGTACGCCACACCACAACACCCTTCTCACGGCTATGGTGACGGGACAGAAAGTGTTCATCTTATCGAATATCATGGAAATAATAGGAAAAACCATCATTTCCATACAAGTTTAAGCGTTTTTTAACTGAAAACTCCACGGTATGCCATTCCTTCTTTCGAGTCAATTAATTTCAAGGAAAAACTTGACGAGGATCTTTACGTTGGGTATGAAGTGGTGGGTTTTTTTTTAGTTTTAATCTTCTTAGATATTCGGCTTTATGGATAACTCTCCGTACCTTATCGATAGTTGCGTTTAATTGTATTTTTAAACGATTTTTCGAAGCTGAACAGTGTAAATTTAGGGCTTTTTGAACAATTCGCTGCTCTGCAGTACGTGAAAATGTTTTTTTGGTGCAGACTTTCATATTATTTCCATAATTTGATGTGACAACACTTTAACTTATTCCAATTTTTTATAGCAATTTGCTTGTACGTAAAAAGTTCACTCCTTTAAAACCATTGTTTTGCTTTTTTCTTCATCAGTTAGTGCTTTACCGCCCACCACAGTATTTTTTTTAACTTAAAACGTTTATATGTTGACAAAAGATCAACTTCATTGAGCGGAGTTTTACTTAGAATGATGAAATCACGTTTGTCCCTATTCAAGTGCATGATAAAAATATGCCATTTTTGAAGAGCTCGTTGAAAAAAAAATTTTTAACAGAAGATTACGTTTATTTAAAAAAAAAATTTTTTAATTCAACAAAGAATGAAGTACTTAATGCTAAAAAATATTTGACTTTTGATTCAATTTGATTGTTTCAGTCAAATAGATGTATACTCTCGTTAAAATGCTTGTCCCTATTTAAGTGCATAGCAGTGTATGTCTTGCTTCAGAGGATGTAGGGAAAAGCGTAGAATGTTTTTAATTCAAGCGCTCAAAACTAATTAGAAATCATTTACTATCTTTTTAGGTAAAAAAGTTGCCTTTAATTTGAAAAACTGTGTTATCGAGGTTAGATTGTAAATATTTGGGGTATTAACCAGAATTAACTGAGGAAAAAAAAATCTATGAAAAATGGAGATTGGAAATCGCCTTTTTGAGAAAAAAAATTGTGTACCCTGAATAATCTTAGAAATAGCAAAAACAACTTCGGAATATAAACATATGGACCCACAGATCAAAGATACATTCATTTTTCATTTGTCATATCACATTTGTGCTACGATGTTCCGCTCGAAGGATATCTTAAAGTAATTGTTATTTTACTTTTTTTACTTATCATATCAATTAATTTGTAATTTTTAAATTAAAATTTTGTATATCAATTAATTACTAATTTAACGAGAAAGGCAAAGCTCACTTCGTCTGTACCGAAGTTTTGATACACTTGAAATAGCTTGTCTCAACGGTTAGCGACTTTGACCAAACTTCGCAGATCAGCTTAAAAACATTACATATAACCCATGACCGTGTTTGAGAGCAGTAATATTGAGAACAACCCAGTTTTTCTCACTAAAACCCATTTTTCCAACGATCATTTGTATGGCAGCTACAAGAAGTAGTCATCCGATCCGGTCGGTTCCGACATATTAGCAGCGTGCAGTAAAAAGAAGACTCTGTGCAAAGTTTCAGCTCGATAGCTCCAAAACTGAGGGACTAGTTCGCGTAGAAACAGACAGACGGACAGACGGACGGACAAAGCTTAATCGACTCAGCTCGTCATGCTGATCAAGAAAATATATACTTTATGTGGTCGGAGATGATTCCTTCTATGCGTTGCAAACTTCTGGGCAAAATTATAATACACTTTTCAAGTGTATAAATATAAAAATTGTATATTTATTGTTATTTCTAAATTTTTATTTTAAAACAACAATTATTTTCCCTGGTATATTACAGTCAAACTTGACTGGTTTACTAACTTGTTTTTTTCAGGGTTCTTTAATTATAAAATCTAAAGTCGCAAGCTTTAACAAACTTCTTTCATCTCTTGTAACTACATTGAAACCCGGATATTTATGACAATTTGGAAATAAATGCTCGCCAGTAAGGATCAACACGTCTTTTCCTTCTCTTGTGTTCTCAGTTGCGTATTTTCGGTTGATCAAAACAGACGAGTCTGTCTGTTCTGCGAGACTTTTGAGCACGCGCTCACGAAACAAAAGTCTTCCAATGAGCGGCACACAATAAGTGTCTGAGGCGGTTGGTTATAATAATAATTTTCCAATTACTCCACATATGTATATAGAAAGATCGTTGACTTATACACACACACCGCGCATACATACGCAAAAGACACTTTGGAACTTTGCTCTCGAAAAAACGGTAAGTGAGCGCATTGTCTCTGAAGCAATAACAGAATTTAATGTCTTTTCGCTCCCTTCTTTTGGCTGTGTCTTAAACTGAACTGTAACAGTCACGCTGAAAGTGTAGACAGTTTCTGCTTAAAATATTTAGTAAATGATTCATCAAAAGTGCTTCTCTCAAGCATCGTGGTGATGAGATGAAGATGTTTTCGAATGTGATTTTTTATTGACCTGTTGCCTTCTTTTATTTAGTGTGCTGATAAGGTTTAGTTTTAACAGGAACTAAATGTTTCAAGGCAAAAAGAAACAATGTTGAAAAAAAACTATAGCGCAATAACAAATCAAATATCTCTAAATATTTATAAAAGGTAGCCTTCTGTGATGAAATTGAACAGGTTCTATTTAATAAGAGTTTCTCTTTAGAGAATTTTGACAACCGGCTCTTTAGAGATATATACGACAGAGAATAAACATTAGTAAAATAATTCACTTAATGTAAAACCCCTATCAGGCCTAATGATGGTATATTTGTGTAACATTGTTTGTGAAAATATAAACTTATTGATTAATATTAATTTGCTAAACAGTTTGTCAAACCCACAAGCTATTTTGATAATTTCAAAGGACTGTCAAGTTCCTAACACCGCAAATTGCTCAACAAAAACAAACATTTACGATTCAAAGTGCTTTTTGACACTTTGATTGGCACTTTAAATGTGGTGATCCCATTTACCTTAACTATTTAATACAGTCGAAAGCCCAGACATATGTCAAATTGACCAAAGTAACACTCGGACTTTCACTGGGTAAATGCAATATTATGACTTCAATTGTGGTCTGTTTACAGATTTGGCTTATTTGTGCTTATTAACAGGCACACACAACTGCATTTGGTGTCCTCTGTCTAACAATGAAGCGATAAACCTCATGACGCCGGCTTGTGCAAAAGGTTATCGACAGGAAGCTGCACATGGTTGTACCATGTCGTTGTTGCCATGGCCATCCGGCTTGCTTGTTTTTCCCTGCTTGAGACACGGAAACTGTTTTAGGACCTCTCCTCCTCCGTCCTTTCCAATCTCAACCATACACAAAAATGGCATCAATGTCACGTTCAAAGTGTCGAGTTGTTGCACTAACAAGGTGTTTATGATTTAAAGCGTTTGCCCCCACCAAAGTCACCTCATTCACATGTATGGAGGGCGGACAAAGAGGCATCCATGACAAGTGACTTCAAGTACAGAAGCATAAAAAAAGGGCAACACATGATGGAGTCGGCTGAAAATTGAGCAGAGTTGAGATTGTGTGTTGGAATAGGCATATTTGAGGGTGGCTGGTAACATGACTTTACAGGCAACCAAGCTGTTTGCCGGAACACAAAAAAAAAAAAACATTTTTTATAAAAAATATACAGAATATGAGATAAATCACAGAGTTTTGATACCTGCTGGCCCAGACTTTTGCTAAATTGGCTCACAACAATGCAGCTGATAAGTAGGCAACCATTTTGATAGCTAAACTGGTAACCAAAGCTCAACCGTATTTACACTGGAAGAAAAATAAGCGACACTGTTACAACAGAGTGGAATTTATACAGTTTTATATAAAAACAATTGAAACACCTTCCTTTCTTTAGCTAGATACCATTGATACTTAAATTCAAAACAAAACTTGTTAAGAGTTGTGGTATGAATTAGGGTTTTCAGTATGGTATCCATAAATCGATGTACCGATATTTTTGTTAGACGATCCACCCTCGCTCTATAACCAAATTGAACCAGGAGGGAAATTTAAGAACCGTTTCAATTTGAAATAACTCTCAAACATCTCAGACAAACACATACCCAATAGACTCTGTCGCTAAGACAAATTTTTTAAAGTCTAGGGAGTCAGAAGTCCGTTAAAGTGCTTCGCTCGAATATTCGATCTTCGATCTTATGAAGAAAATGAATTGGTGTCATGTTCGTCGTTTGTATCAGCACCTTGATTTATCCTACATATAAATCTATTAATATGTTTTATAGCTTTTTGTACTACCATACTCAATTGTTTCAGAGAATCATTGTTAACAAAATATAGAAACTCAACTTTTTGATGTGAAACGTCTTTAATTTCGGTACGGAAGATTTTAGTAGGAGTAAAATTTGATTTCAGCGTCACGTGACGCTTACGTCATCATATTTTGTGTTGTGTGTGTGGAGGCGACTAAACAGTGACTTGACAGTGACTTGACATTGACTTAACTGTGACTTCACAGTGTCCTGACCAAACAGTGACCAAACAGTGACTTGATAGTGACTTAACAGTGACTTGACAGTGTTTTAACTGTGACTTAACTGTGACTTCACAGTGTCCTGACAGTGACTAAACAGTAACTAAACAGTGACTCGACAGTTACTCAACAATGACTTGACAGTGACTTAACGGTGACTAAACAGTAACTGAACAGTGACTTGCAAGTTGCTCAACATTGACTTGACAGTGACTAAACAGTGACTTGAAAGTAAATTAACAGTATCTTGACAATGTCCAAACAGTGACTTCACAGTGACTAAACAAAGATTTGTCAATGACTAAACACTGACTTGACAATGACTAAACAGTGACTTGACATTGACTTAACAGTGACTTCACAGTGTCCTGACAGTGACTAAACAGTAACTAAACAGTGACTCGACAGTTACTCAACAATGACTTGACAGTGACTTAACGGTGACTTGACAGTAACTTAACAGTGTCATAACAATGTAGAGACAATGTCTAAACAGTGACTTGACAGTGACTTTAACAGTGGCTAAACAGTGACTAAGCAATGAAATAACAGTGACTAAACAGTGGCTAAAAAGTGACTAAGCAGTGAATTAACAGTGACTTGACAGTGACTAAAAAGTGATTTGACAGTTTTTTAACAGTGACTAAAACAGGGCCAGGGCAGTGGCTAAACAGTCATTAAACATCCCTTAGGCCGCTCTTAAATTTAGCATTATGTGTTATATCAAAGCCTCGTGAGTGTTCACGACACTCACACCTAATTTTTTTTCTTTATAGAATACGAAATAAATCGACTTACAGTGTCAATCCAATTACCCATGTAATTCCCAACTGGTTCTATCATTTTACTTAAGCAGTGTTATTTTTGGTCTTTAATCGAGTTATAAATCTTTTCAGGTGTATTAGATTCAAATTAGTGATCTAAGAGCGAATCAAGACTAGTTTTATACTTTTTGGGCCTACATCAAGTGGACTTTATAATTTTTAAAATTTTTTTATTTATTCAAAAAATGACGATTTAGGAAATAGGAAATAGTGTCTAGAATGGGATCTTTGATCTAAGAACAAGTATTTTATACCGCTTATATCAGATTTTGTTCTTTTTTTTTTGTAAAGTGTATCAGTCAAGTGGCTGTCTTGTTGTTGTACATCAACTCTTTGACTAGCTTATCACTGCCAGACCGAAAGAGTACGCCTTGAGCACGTAGTCAAAGCGCCTGTTTGATATGCCAAGCTTTTCGCAACAATTGTGTGTGTGTGCGTGCGTAAGGCATGTTGCAAATTAAAATCCAGACAGCAGCTAGCTAACGAAATGATTGATGGCTGTTTTGTAACCAGCAACCAAACTTTTTAAAGTTCAATGATTTATGCTTTTTTAGTTGTGAAATTTTGCTGTCTACTAAATGATTGTTTTCTTCTGCTGCTGCTGCTTCCGCTTGGTCTTCTTCTTCCACTATTTTGCACTTTTAATGTATTTTTTGACAAGTCATGTTCATAACTCAGGATTCTCTAAAATTCCTCACACACTCTCCAAAAGTTTTGTGTTTTTTTTTTTTTTTGTTACTTGTGCCAAAAAGTTGAAAATCAAAGTTTTCGTTGCTGGTTTTTAGTTATTTTTGTTTTTGCTTATTGCCAGCTAGAGAGAACCAAAATCATTTGTCAAAAAACGCTGTAAAGTTTTTTTTGTTGCTGTTTGCTGTTGACAAGCCAAAAGTTACGCCAATTTGTATTAGAAACTTTGGCTTGGACATGCAAGACGATTTGAGTGAATAGCTGGGAGCCAAGCACTATGCAGTTTCTTGATGTTGAGAATTAAGAAATATTAACAAAAAAAAAATGCTTTGTATGCATACTCGCTCTTTATTTTCTGACCAAGGCAAGCTGGCCCAATAGATGGATGACCATATTAATTGCATAAAGTCAACAAATGTAACCACCGAGTTGAAACTTTGTGAATTTGATAACGATAACAAGAATAACAGGTGGGAGCCACATGATCCCAAGAGAAAAAATATTTTTTAGATGTTCCGAGGCGGGATCGAATATACGACCTCCCGCCCAGCAGTCCAGAACACTTACTGCTGGGCCACATAATTTAAAGATTAACTGCGAAAGAGTTCAGTCCAGTGAAGACCAAACTGCCAAAAGCCTATCCCATGGGTTAGGAACATAATTCTACCGCGCAAATTGGACGGTTTCGCTGATTTAGCGTTGCAAAAATCGTAACTTTTAAACAGAAGGAGATATTTGAAAAATTCCAAAATGGGAAGGTGATAAGAAATTTCGATATCTTTCAAACAAGTTCAAAATCATCATTGTAGGTAAACGGGGTGATTCAGGATCGACTGTCAAAGTGCCAAGTTAAATACACTGAAAATGTTTCAAAAGAAAAAGCAAAAAATTTTAACTTTTTTAAATCGATTAATTAAAAATGTGGTTGTATAAATACTTAAAATTAACAAAATTTATAAAAAAATGGTAAAAAATTATTTTCATCAAAATATACATGATACATGATTATGTGTTGAATTGTTTATTATGTGAAATTATTGTGTAAAGTGGGGTTGTTGTCCGGCCGTCTTTCCTTACAGCAGTCAAAACACTTTTTGGCTTAGTTTTTCTCCTACGCGTTTCGGCAAATGTTTTGTTTTCCTCGGGGTGTCTGTTTTAGTGGACGTCAAAGTTGTGTTGTATTGCACAAATGTGTGCTGATGTCTGTCTCTTCGATATTTTCTTTATGATTAGGGATTAGCCGTCCAGAGTTCTAGGTTTCTAGGCATGAGTGACTCTGAAAAAATGGGCTATCCCCATTTGTCTTGGAGATTAGGACTCTGCTTCACTCAAAAACTAGTCAGTACTCACTCTTATCTTCACTCTTTGAGTTATTTGGCGCAAAGTTTCCCGTAGCCAGATCCATTTTCAAATCTGTACTAGTGCCGGTTATAAAGATTTAATTTAGGTAAAACTTATTTGCCTATTAAGGGCTGAAAAAACATAAATCTTTAACATTTCAACCGAATTAAGTGAAATTTAAACCAACTTTTAAAGTCTCTAACAGCTGTCAAAGGTATGTACAATGTCCTACGGCTAAGTGCTGCCTACTCTCCTGATTCTCCTGGTCTTGCCATTTAATGTTTGCTCTTGGCCATCAAAGGTAGAGCAAAGCAATTTTTTGCAGCATTTTTTTGGGCTTTATTTCGCATAACTTTTTGTGCCTTTGACGCCATTCAAAGGCAGTCAACCAGGCGATGTATGAGTGCTGCGTGTGTGTGAGTGTGTGTGTGTTTTCTGCACACTCTAATTGTTTGTTTGTTTGCCTCCTGTGTGTGTGTGTGTGTGTGTCTCTCACTTTATAGTATTTACTCTCTGCACGTCGCCTTTTGTTTAGTTTTTACGTCTGGCGAAATTCGAAAAAGCAGCTCGTAAAGTTAAGCAACAACAATGGGGCATCAGGAACAACAACTAAATAAGGCATATGCCTAACAACAATACCCAGAGGAGCTCTACAACAACAAAATCAACGTGTTTTATTTTTTCATTTTATTTTAAGCTCAAGTTGTTGTTATTTTTTTCGAGGCTCAGACAACTTAATGCTGTTTGCTTACACACACACACACACAAGCATTCTACTGTTGCACACCTTCAACCCTCCGCCCACCCTTACCCCTACGCTTGACTGACTGCCTTTGCTTGAAGTTTTTAACAACTTAAGCACGTCGTCCATATTGGTTTTTGGGCGCTTCTACTCTTCTTTCTCTCCTTTTTCACTTCCTGCCTTTGCTTTGTGAAAATAATCACGCGCGCTTTTGAGTTTTTCCTTTCACGGCTTTTCCTTTGCTTTTTCACACTTGGTTACTTCCGCTTGACGTTGACTGAGTATACGAGTTGGAGGCGGCAGAAGTGGTAGCCGTAGTAAGTAGTTCGTAGCCCGGGCTCTGGGCAAATACCATTGTTTTCTTTTAATTTGCCATCTTGTTGTAACTTTAAGATTCGTTGTAGCTTAGCACGGACAACATGGGTGGATGGAGGGAGGGAGGAGGTCATCCGATTCAACGTTTTCATTTTATTAAGCCGTAATATAAATTTCTGTATCAAGGCGTAGGAATCTACTTGAAAATTCTGTTGGAATGGCGAGCAACGGGAAATGTTGAATCCATCAAATTTGTTTTAATAAATCGCTGGTCATGTGTGAGTGATAGACAACTGCACAACTTATCGAGAATTATATTGATGCATAATTTATATATTTTCTGGAATTTAGGGATTTATATTTTCTGGAAAAAAAGGGGTTTTAGTGAGAAACACTTTTTTTGTTTTTGATTTTAACGTCGCACTGTGGGCCAGAAATCTCATTTTTTGGCCAAAACTCTGGCATTTCTACACCAGCCTAGCTAGGAAGCTGAAATTTTCGACGAAATGATCTTAAGAGATTGTACTCAACACACATAATTTAAAAAGCAACAAAAATAATTTATACGATATTGATAATCCAAATCAAAATCGAAAAATATTTCAACTTTTTCGTTTTTTAATTATAGAAAAAAAAACCTGTAATTGGATTTGACCCAATTCTTGCATAAAAGTATATATAAGTACCAGATAACTAAAAAAAAAAAATATGTCTTGATATGTCTTATGGTTTACGAGATATTGACTCAAACAGTTTTTGAACTTGACTGCCCACCCTGTCGAGGATTTTCAGTCAATCTGACTACCCTCACCGATTTTTCCATCTATTTTACCTCCTCTTTAGATTCAATACTTAAAACAAGTTAATAAAAATAAAAATTTAATGAATTAAAAATCTATTTTTTTTAACATAATACAATTTACCTTCAGTGCTTCTAAGAGTATGCTACACATTTTAACACATTCAAATTAGCTCTGTATAAAAATAGTTTACCTCAGAGTGTATGTGTCATATTCCGAAGTTTAGAAAAAAAGCATATTTCTAGGCGGTCTGTATAACAGAACATGGTTGATTTAAAATGGGAATATAATTTTAAATGCGATATTACAAAAATTCAAAGCAAAACCGCGCAAAAGCGCATACCTACAGCTATAGTACATTATTCAAAGAAAATAATAAGCAATATTGCAAGCAAATTAAGAGGGGTACTTCTGGGTACTCTTAACACAAAGTTGCCAAATGTAAAAAAAGCACCAAAATTTTAGATTTTTTTCATTTTTTAAGTAAACGCTTTCGAATGGAAACTTCTTGATAATTTTTTATGGCAATCTAATGCAAAGTCGAAAATAAGAAATCAAATTGCGGCAGCTGTTGCTTATCTAACTTTGACTATTATTATTTTTTTTGTTGCAGAGATTTTAAGAAAAATCAACTTTGAACGGCTGCCATTCAAAAACTGTTTTGCAAAAAGGTTCCAAATTTTGCCATAAAATAGCTATATGTATTCAAAATCATTGCCGACCTTCGTTTTATCCAGTTTCCCAAACAAAAAATTGGGACTTTTGGCCAAAATTTCGGGCTGCTGGCCCAGTGTGCGTCGCCCAACTCAGCGATTATTAATATTATATGCTTGCTTTTACACAGATTTGGAAGTTTTGGTCAAAATCGGATGACTATATCTTATAGCTATATAAAATAGTTATAGGAACTACCCCCCTGATGCGCAATGGAATATATTTTTTTTCGAGATTGGTACCAGGGTATCTAACAAAATGTTGTTAGGGTGTGTTTATCGACCAAATAGAAAAATTGACAATACTGACTTAACTGTTTTACTCTCTACTTTGACCCTAGATTATGTTCACGTACTTTTATCAGGCGACCTAAACAACAACAGACAACTACCAGACTCTTTTGGAGCACTTGGACTTAGGTTAGTAAACTCAGTGGTACCTACCCATTATACAAGTACAAACGACTCACTTCTTGACGTATTCTTTGTTAGCGATTTAACAAAAGCTGTATTCTTTGACCAGGTCTCTGCACCAGTTTTCTCAAAACATGACCTTATTTTCTTATTACCTTTTATAACACACATAGTGAACACTGTATTTACCACTTCGACATTCCCTCGGAATTTCGACCCATATCAATTCTGCCGTTTTTGTCAAAGGTAATTGAGCAACTTATGGCAACTCAAATAAATGTCTTCCTATCAGCTAACTCTCTCCCAAACACATGTCAATCAGGGTTTACAAAGCAAAGAAGTTGCATCACTGCAGCAATAAAAATTAGTGACGATATCCGCGAACAGGTTGACAAAAATAATGTTACCTTTCTTACTTTATTGGACTTTAGCAAGGCTTTTGATTCAGTTAACCATCAAATCCTCTGCACAAAGCTAAGCAAATTATACAATTTCGCATCGTCCGCCCTTAACCTTATGAGCTCCCACCTATGTGGAAGAAGTCAGGCAATTGTGAATAACTCTCAGAGATCTTCCTTTCAATTTCTATCATGCGGGGTCCCGCAAGGATCTGTTCTACGACCGCTGTTGTTTCTCGTTATATATAAATGACCTTCCAAATGTTTTGTCTAAATGTCAAGTCCATATGTATGCTGATGACGTCCAAATCTATGTAAGTCGTCCTCTATGTAATATTACTGAGTGTCTGAATGTAACAAATAGTGAGTTGTCTCTTATTCAGGCTTGGTTAATAAATAATGGTTTATTATTAAACCCCAAAAAAACCAAATGTATGATCATTTACAAAAAAATAATTAATAATAGTAGACTTCAAAAGATCCAAATAGGTAACAACAAAATTAACTATGTCGACAAGGCAGACAACCTAGGCATAACACTAACTAGCACTCTATCATGGCAAGAACACATAAATAAAACTTCAGGCCGAACCTATGGTATGCTTAGGCAATTGTACTTGACCCAAAATCTTATACCGACCAGCCTACGACTGCTAATTGCCAAAGCATATTTAATACCATCTCTGTTCTACGGAGTTGAGCTGTTTGGAAACTGCAGCGCAGCAAGTCAAGAGATGTTAAAGATCGCTTTTAATAGCATCGCAAGATATGTGTTCAAAATAAGTAGATTCGACCACATCAGTGGACACGCAGATAGCATCTTTGGAATGTCTATGCAATCTTGGATCAAACTTCGAGTTTTAACACAACTCCACAGAATTATAATGACTGCGGAAGATTACTTTGCTGTTTCACGTCGAACAAAGAATATTAAAACTATTAAAAATCGATTGGCATGTTCAAATAAGCACTTCTTCGTGCATGCTGTTAGGCTTTGGAATCTATGTATGTAATATTTTTAAGTGATTATCATTTTTGTGACTAATACAACAATTAATAAGTCTCTGTACTTGTAGTATTAGGAAGATCATCATCATCAATAAATACAAAATACAAACTATCGGTCGAAAAATGGGTTTTATTTAGACAAATTGTTTGTTTTAATGCTGGCGTTCTAAAACTCTAATATATTAAAACATTTGCAAGGGTATAAAAACTTTGGCAAAGACGAAGTTTGCTTGGCATTCTCGTTATTTAAATATTTGAAAAAACTGCTAAATTTGAAAAATTATAATAAGAGAGAAAAAGCGGTTTCACGCACAAATAGCCGAAGGGATTCGGATGAAACTTGGCACTAAAATAGTTGATAACCTGGATTTGAACATAGGCTATGTAAATAATGCTCAAAAAACCGAGAAATTTGACAAATAATTTTAAAAGTATTTATGACAATGCAGAAGTTGGTAAATAGAAGGTGTTGATCTAAAGGTTAAAAAAATCGCGAAATTCGTCAAATTTTCATAGGACCTAAGATCATTGTGAAGATTGGATAAATGCCAATTGAAGACGCACCTATAGGCGTTGGTTAATTAGATACGTTGATTGAAAACTCCAAAATATTGCGAGATTTGCCAATTTTTCTTATGACTAAAAAGATTATTAGAAAAACTTGATAGACGGCAGTAGTAGTCAGGTAAATATTGAAAGTATTGGAATATGTAGACCGAACTGTCAAAAAAATCGCGAAAGTTACAAAATTGTCATTTAAGCTTAAATATTTTGCGAAATTTGCAAAGTTTTATAAGTTTTGGGAATCATTAAGATTTGGTCAAAAAACGGTCGCAAAATTTATAAAAAATGTTGAATGAATTAGACCATAAATTAGAGGGGTAAATTGACGGGTCAAGATCAAGCGTTCCAAAGAATTTGAATATACACAACATTTTATAATAAGTTTAGATGATCATGAAGATTTAAGCGTGGCAAACCTTTTTTAAGCCATTATCATGGACACAAACCTTCTCCCTAGATTTTCCAATAAGAAAATGAAATCTCTTAAAGTTCTGTAACACCGAAGGATTTTTCGATCTCTGACATTTCCAGGACTCCCTCCCCAGAGAATGAGATCTCAAAATTTAATTTTTGATATTCCAGCTTATTGTTAAGAATTTACAAATGAATAAGAAATGTCGGATTACTCTGCTCAAGTGTGTGTCAATCAATTTATAACCCGCTAAACAACTACATAAATTGAATGTTAACCATACAACAAAGCACCAAGCGCAAGCCGAAGCACAAGCACTTAGCTGCGATACCTGCACACCAATGGGAGACGAAAGGTATGTCTTTGGCAACTGGGAAAACTATTAACTTTTGCAATCGGCGACCTCTTCCTCCCTTCGTTGCTCCAGCCAGGCCAGTGCGCGACAACATTTATCGTTGGCGCCTGTGTGTATGCAGCACTTTGTTGCTTAATTGATTTTAATGCCCCGCCAGTGAGCGGGATGAGGTGTGGAGGGGGCCTACAATTTGCCAAGAGTCGTTTGGTTCGAGTCTATAAATTGGCTTTTTCCTTTCCCCTTTGCCGGAGCAGTTGCAGCTGCTCGGTCTGTCATTTCCCATTTCCATTTCCGTTTGCAATTGCAAAGGGCAGAAGAAGGCGGCGCAAGAAAAAGCAAAAGAAACGAGAAATGCCATTTATTGAATTGTATAAATTTCTGTACATTGACAGCGACTGTTTATTTTGCCCAGACACCGAACATGTGTGTGTGTGTGTGTGTGGAGTGTGCAGAGAAAGGGTCTTGGTGCTTTGCTCAGCCTTATCGCATTTGCATGGCACACAGCATTCTTGCTCTACCCACGACTTGGGTCAAGTGCCCGCCCTCGGGTCACTCATTTGTTCTTTTGATTGCAAAACGTTTTCGTTTTTCTGCCTTTGCCCTTGCTTTTGTTGTATTAGTAAAATAAATTACCATTAAGTGCTTTTTGCCACTTGGACATACATCCCCGTCCCATTCCATCCCCATCCCCCTGGGCTGTCACACATGGTCGAGTGTTGTCCTTTGGCTTGCAAATGAAATTATTTCTAGAGCTTTTGCAATCGTTGGTTTGTTGGATTATAAGCGAACATCTCTCTGTGTGGGTGTGTGTGTGTGTGTGTGTGTGTTGCCCTACTGCAGCCACAATAAATTGCTCGCAATCGCATTTCCGTTTCTTTATGCGCTTCGATTACGTTGCGCTTTACTTGCTCCACTTCTTTTATTTTTTTTTTCCTCTTCCTTTTTTCTCGTAATTGAATATATAATTTTTTATAGCTCCATACACACACACACACACACATATGCTGCCTGCCATTTGAATATAAATTGTTTTATCTTCTTGCAAAATATTCATTTCAATTTATTTTACTTTCTTGTATTTTTCTTTTTGTTTAAATTATTTATGCCTTGTCATTGGGGCCGTCGTGCTTCATCATCATCTTCATCCGGCTTTTTGATTACAGCACACACGAAATTTTCAGAATTTTTTTGAAATTTTCCAAGTTGAAAGTTTACTTTCAACTTTCGCCCTTAAGAACATAGGCTAAGCCCTTGAGTAAATTGAACTTTTGCGACTTTTATTAATTCATTTCTTGTTTGTTTGTTTCTTTTCTCCATCTCTTACAGTGCCAAGCAAACCTCAGAATCTCACCGTCCTGGATGTATCGGCGAATAGCATTACCATGTCCTGGCATCCGCCCAAGAATCAAAATGGAGCCATTGCTGGCTATCATGTGTTTCATATACATGACAATCAGACGGGCGTGGAAATTGTCAAGAATTCGAGGAACTCAGTCGAGACATTGATACACTTTGAGTTGCAAAATTTAAGTAAGTTCTTTAAATTTTAACCCTTTGATAAGGATTAATTCTAAGAAAATTTGTGGTCGGCAAAGATGGCAGAGAATTTGCCACCGCTAACTGAGTATTAAGTTTGGTTTACATACTTTGAGAAGTACAAAGCAAGCTACAAAATAATTGATGACTTTTTGCCACCACCCCCCCAAGAAACCGTCCTCTATCCTCCCACCCCCAAAATCCTTATGGCCATGTCAAACACCTTTTCAAGTTTGGTGCGTCACTTTAATTGCTTTTTCTACTTCAGCCATCAAACTGTCAATACCTGGCCACACGCCCTGACACGCCCCACCCTCAATTGTGTCTAATTGGAGCTCAAGTCAATTGTTTGCCAGCTGCTTTGTAATTAAATAGTTTCAAGTGGCTTACGCGGTGCTAGCCACTTTTTGTATTTAACAACTTTTACGCGTATAATTATACAACACCGCTTAGGCCCGCCCCACACAAAATTTAGAACATTGTCTACCACAGCATCATTAGCTGTTGCCTTACTCTAGCATAGTTCAAGGCGCCATGTCAAATAACTTTCCCGCTTGCAACACAGTGAGGCGCCGCAATCTAAATTAGTCATACGCAACGTGTTCCGCATAAGGATTAGCCAGCAAGCAACCGGGCCCCACATGGCTTAATTAATTAAGGTACTCCACGTACATAGTTGGCTGTTGTTTCGAAACAAATTCCCCGAGTCTTTTAATGCCTTTGGCTGCATTTAATTGTTTAAAATTTCAGTCAAGAAAGTGTCAGTTCTACTTGTTGTTAATTAAATGCAATTAAAACTGGCAGCAACTCGAAGCAACTTTTGTGCTGATTAAGAACTTTTTTTTATTCAATTTTATCATTTTTTTTTTTTTTTGTTGCATGGTAAAAATTTAATTATATATGTATATGCTTTATAATGGCAGAATTGGACAGCAACCGCCGGGACCTGTTGTGACATGCGGTGACAGAATTCATAATGAGCGGAAGAATGGGTACGGTGCATCGGGAAGCGATTGTTATGCATGCAGTTGACATTCGAGGTTGTGCATTTACCAGTAATAAAACTCGCGACTGACACGCAAAATGAAGTCAAGCGAAATGAAATGCTGACAAAGGCTTTAACATATAGACATGTGTTTTCCAGTTTTTCTTTGGAAATTCAAAAAAATCTTTTTTAAGAAGAAACAAACTCAAATAAAAGCCAAAACCAAACAAAGAAAAATCATTTAATTTGTTAGTTTCTTCCGGGAATAATATCGAAACCGAGACCCGAAACCATATTAGGGAACTTCATTTCGTTAAATCAAACATGAATATCAGATAAATTGATTTGATCTCGACCTTCGGATTGAAATTTCAAGTACGAGTCCTACTAGATTCTACTTGAATTAAGTACGAAAGGATTAGAACAATCCTAAGAGACCTGTTTTAATCTGATTATTTCAACTACGGATCCTACTTGAAAATCAAATGATCCTGACTTGAGAATAAAGTAAGTAAGGAATTCCACTGTCAAAGTGAAAGAGCGAAATGACACCGAGAGCAAGTTCAAAACTAAGGCAAAATGGAAAAAGTAGGTCTCAGAATTCCCAAAGCTAATATTTGTTGTATAACACTGTGCAACACTAAAAAGTTGATACGGTCGAGACAAAAAATTCTAAAAGGGTATGATGGTAATACAAAAACCTTCGCTGGTTAGCTGCCGATTTCTGTTCACAGCAATTTGAAGTTTTAAGCATATGATTGGGATTTGTAACTCCATATCTCGTAAAATATTTGAAATTTCGCTTTGACGTCTTAAAGGAAGTTGTTGCTCTTGTCTTGGTTTACAAAATATTTTTAAGTTACAAGTCAAAATAGTCACATCTTTAAACTCAAAATTGCAAAAATGTCGTATAATCATCATGTTTTCCCTTCATTTTGTACAGTTTATTAACTTTTTCTTGAAAACTATAAAGAATTTGACTAAGCAATGAAGGACGAAAAAGTAGCTTTGACTAAAATAAACAATCGGTTGGAACATATCAATTTCATTCAATTGGTCCTTTATACAGTTAAGGGCCCTAAAGTGTGTATAATTTGAACCAAAACTCGAAAAATTACAGTTTTTAGAGAAAATTGGCTGACAAAATTAAAAATTTCGATTGTTTTGTATTAAATCAACAAAATTGTGAAAAAATTTAACTTAAAAAATGTAACCAAAGAAATTTAATTTATTTACTTTTTTACGTTTTTTTCGAATTTTTATGATAGTTTTTCATGCTTTTGGGCTGTTGAGCTATATGAAAGAGTACTTAAATAAAGTTTGTTCGTACTAACGGTTTGTTTGTTTTGGTCAAGGCAAGAACTTTTACCTATGTTACAGGAAAAAGTTGGAAAACTGGAAAAGATGTGATTTTTTGGGCATCTTTTATAATTTTAAGTTCGAAAATATAATTTTTTGATTTGTTACAAGTAAATGTTTTGTAGGCCAAGTCAAGAGCAACAACTTTGCCGAAGACATAAAAGCAAAACTCAAAAAACTTTACGAGATATGGTATCGTTAATCCTACTCTGAAGCTGAAAGTTCAAAGGTCAATAAAAGGAATACGGCAGCTAACCAGACCAAATCTAGACGGGGTTCATACCCTTTCAGAATTTTTTGGTCTCGCCGTATCAACTTTTTTTAGTTCAAAAATGTGTCACAGTGTAATTAATAATTGTAAAAATCCTTAAAATTTTGAAAAACAATTTTCAAAAAATACTAGTTTTTACAACGAAATTATTAGTTCATTTTAATTGCAACATCTTTTTAAATAACACATAGTAGCAGAAGTTTATTATATTGAATACGAATTCAACGCCGACTATTTATAAATTAAGGGGAAATTCTCTCCATGTTCACCGGTTTTTTTTTAGAATATTTGAGAATATCTATCGACCCAAAATTTTTTGAAATTCGAAATTCTTTAGAAGATACATATAGCCTTTTTTGTCAGCCAATGTCTTGGATAAAACAAGCAATTTTCAAATTACTTCAAACTTTAAACGCATTTATCTCGAAACCACGTTTTTCGAACTGGCGGCCATGATTTCTTCAGTTACACCGAGCAGACTTTGAAATCGACGCAGAATTGTCACCATTTTGGTCTGACCCTCAATCATAATCTTAAAAAATTTTTACTATTTTGTTTTTTGTTACACTAAACTACAAAAAAAGGGCCCAAAATCGATTTCTAATTTTTTAAGGCATAGCGACATATCTCCGCCCAGATAATTAAGATAGTTCAATAGCGACCAGCTTTCATTGTAATGTTATTTGTGTCCTGCTTTGACAGTTTGACAGGACAGACTGACATGACTATATAAACTCAGCTTGTCGTGGTGATCAAGAATATACATACTTTATGTGGTCGGAGATGCTTCCTTCTAAACACAAAAAAAACAAGTAAGAGTGTTGCGGTCGAGTGCCCCGACAGCAAAATACCCTGTTCCAATTATGTGGTTCCTATAGCTTTGAACTCCTTTTATTTTAAAATTAATTTGAATAAATGGGGAGGCGCACTTGCATATCTTCGGTGTTTTTGCTCGGATCTTATATTGGTATACAGAATAGACACATATTGGGCCTTACTGAATATATATTAAGTCACTAGGTTCAAGCTTAAAAATTGTAGCTCTGACAGTTTTTCGCGGTTAGAAGAAGGAGGAGGAGGAATTTGCCAAATCTGGAGCAAACTTGATCTGGGTACAGTATACATCTACATACATGCTAAAATTTGTGGCTCTACCTCCTATAGTCTCTGAGATCAACGCGTTTATACAGAGAGAAAGACAGTTTTTCGCTGTAAAAAGATGGAGGAGGAGGTATTTTCCAAATCTGAAACAAACTCGATGTGGGTACAGTATACACCTACATACATGCCAAAAATTGTGGCTCTATCTGTTACAGTCTCTGAGATCGACGCGTTCATACAGACAGACGGACATGTCTAAATCGACTCGGCTGTTGATGCTGATCAAGAATATATATACTTTATGGGGTCGGAGGTGCTTCCTTCTGGCTGTTACATACATTTGCATTTTTAATGGGAACAGGGTATAAAAAGTTGTAAAAAAACATTTTTTGTTTGTTGTTGGCTAAAAATGATTGATTTAATGAGTTTTCTTATTGATTTTACCAATTTCAACATATAAACAAGTAAGACCGTTGCAGTCGAGTAGCCCGACTTCAATATACCCTGTACAATTGACAACGAGAGCGTAAGTTAAAGTCGGCTTTAACCGACTTCGATAAACCCGTTACTCATGAAAAAACATGTTTAACAGTGCTCCTGCGTTCCTTAGGGTGACCATCCGAAAAGTATGCAACATTTTTTAGGGTGGGTGGGGTGGTAGCGGGGGGCTTGGTTCGCTTTTTTGCTCATAACTTCTGAACCGTTCATCCGATTTTTATCATTTCTTCGGCAAATAACGTACGAATCGTCTATCTTCAAAACTGTGGGAGATATAACGTTTTTTCCAAATTGCGGGGGCGGGAGGGGGCGTGGCCAAAATTTGAAACAAACTTGATCTGCGTGCAGATAAAAGAAGCATTTGTTCCATACATGTCAAACCTCTATCTTTTACCATCTCTGAGATCGACGCGACGGACGGACGGACAGACGGACATGCCTAAATCGACTCGGCTGTTGATGCTGATCAAGAATATATATACTTTATAGGGTCGGAAATGTTTCCTTCTCCCTGTTACATACATTTGCACAACTTCATGATCCCCTTTTACCCATTTTTAATGGTTACAGGGTATAAAAAAGATAAAAGTCATTTAATAACTTTTGTTTTTTGATTTTTGATTGAATAAGAACTTGAGAGAATAACAAGATAAAATCATCAATGCCTTGTGAGCTAAAGTCGGGATCAAGTCAAGAATTCCGGAATTGGAAATTCCGTACTCAAATCAATCCTTGGTTTGAGAAAATCCGGGCTTGACCGACTTCTGACATCGTTTGTGATTGATTTTAGCACGGATATCTCGATTTTTTTATTGTGTATTTGTGTCTGTTGTTGCTGCCCTAACATTTCGCATTTGTGTGTTGCTGCATTCGTTCGACGACCCAAATAGTCACCCCTACGTGTTGCTGGCATTGTGTACTGCCACATACACACACACAGATAGGGCAAATAGAGACAATTGATGAAAAACGATAATCCGATTTTCAGTAAAATAGATGAGCAGCCTGCTGCGTCGTCAATTTAAAAGAATGTTCTGCAGAGCGACACCTAGCATTACGAAATAAAGTTAAAAACCTATTCTACACCTTCCACATCTTATGAAGAGAGCAGGAACGAATCGTGCAAAAACTTATGTTTTAATAAAAAGGTTTATGTTTTAGTTCCAATTTATTTCGTTAGTAACTGTATGTATGTGTATAGTAACTACATACACACATATAACCTCAAGCTGCCTTAAAGGTTTAGAGTTTCTCCCTTACTTACATTATGAGATGTTAACCCTTATTGTCATCGAATGTTTATGGTCTATTTTCACAAGAACAATTGTTATGTTTAAATGTGCATTGTGATGGGTATTAAGTTAAAATACCTTAACATTTTAATATAACTTGGCTAGATTTAAAATCAATTTATGCATATTCATGGGTGGCAAGCCGAGTTCAATTTAATTAAAAACACCGAAATGCTGGTCCATTGACAGCTGACTGGCTGGTGAAAAGCCGATGCTGAAATGTCGGAGCAGGTGTTTCAATGAAAATATTTTATGAATTTTTTTTTTGTAAATCCCCTTTTCCCGATAGTCTTCTTATTCACATATCACACGCATTTTGCGTTTTCCTTTTTGCAGGACCCTTTACCGACTACCGTGTGATTGTGAAAGCGTTTACTACCAAAAACGAGGGCGAGCCATCCGATCAGATAGCCCAGCGCACAGATGTGGGCGGTCCCAGTTCCCCGGCGATTGTAAATCTGACATGTCACTCACAGGAGTCGATAACGATACGCTGGAGGCGACCCTATGAATTCTACAACACCATTGACTTTTATATCATAAAAACTCGACTGGCCGGCCAGGACACGCATCGTGATATACGCATCAATGCATCCGCCAAGGAGCTGGAAACGGCGGTAAGTCAAACGGGGGGAGACGAAAATGCCATTGTTTGCAGATTAAAAGTCACCCGTGGATTTTAATTTGCGACCAGTTGGAGTAAAATATTTTTTGTTGTATGTGGAATGTTTTTGTGCTCTTTCCTTTGTTAGCCAGTCGAGTTGGCTTTGTTTTAACTTTTTTGCATGTTTTTTGTACGGCAGTTGCCAGGTTAGTGACAACAATTTGGCAACATGGTTGGCTATTGTTGCGATATGTCAATCGTTTTGGCTGATGCCAACACAAAAAAACACACAAAAGAAACATAAAACTATTTGATGACAAACTGCCTAATACAGATAAAAACGCGTCGAGTTTCAGAGTGAAATTAAAAGAAAGTAGTGGAACAAAATTGGAATGCACTGTGAAAAAAAAATAGAATATTTGTTGAATGGGATTGCATGAAAACCAAGAAACCGTAATCAGTGGGCTTTAGTTCTTGTACGTATAAGATGAAAATCATTTTAAAATATTGAAAGAAGAATCCTTGTCTAAAGTGAACAGAGAAATAATGATAGAATCCAAAGTAAAATGAGTGGGGTTTGGAATAAAAAGGTCAAAAAGTCGCTTGTGTGACGTAATGTGTGGGAGCTCGCAATGTCATGATGGAGAAAGATTTGTCAAATGGTCGTGTACCACTCAGAATTCACCATCCTACGTTGCTCAAGAGGGACAGTGGACGCATGACCCATTCGGCCGAAGAAACAGGTGACCATTTGCTTTGCAGTGCTTCGTGCGGGAACAACTTTTGTGGGATTTGAGGCATATATCCATGAGCCGCAAAAGCCTTTTTTAACGGAATCCAATGCGAACAAACCTTTTTTGCGGCAACGTGTTCATGCAAAATCTAACATATGCTAATGGAACTAATGTTTAGGGATGCCTCAATGTCACGGTATGTCACACGAAGATCTTGCATTATCACTTCACGCACAGCCTCGATGTTTGCTTCACGGTTTTTTAACGCTCGGGCGTTATAGTATAGTTGCCTTACAAAAGATAGGTCTAAAAAAAGTCATAGTGAGAAAAACTTTTTTGTTTTCAATGCAATCGCTCCCAAACCACACAATTCTGTTATGATTGATTATTTCATATAGCTGCCATTCGAATGTTATTATTAATTGAATTTTTTGTGGATTAGTGTGACCAGAGTTTTCAAAGTATATTATACCACAAATAAATTCAGCATTCCTATGGCAGCTATATGATAAAGACGTCCGATCTGCGTGATGTTGACATTTTTGAAAATATTGATAAAAACAAGTAAATGTGCCAAGAATATATGGAAAAATACAGTTTCAAAAGCTACCGCTTTGTCAGAACTTTAAGAGGACGAACGTGACTCTGTGTCACCATGGCGCAAAGCATTCTTTAAGGGTATAATTTTATTTGTTTATAACTTCAAAAATTAATATCTTTTAAACTATAAAACTCTCCATCTTTTTTAAATCACCGCAATTTAAGTTACGCTTAGGGCAATAAATTGTATATCCTTAACACTGAGAACAAATTTTATTTAAAATTTAGCAACAATTATTAAATAATTTAAAAATTAATAAAATTATAATTTGAGTAGATACAGTAAAATGCTTTTTACCATAGTCAATTTGAGACGTGTCCCTTTTTATACCCTTGCAAAGGGTGTTATAATTTTGCCCACAAGTTTGCAACGCATAGAAATATTCATTTCCGACCCTTTAAACTATATATATTCTTGATCAGGGTGATGAGCTGAATTGATTGAGCTTTGTCCGTCCGTCTGTCCGTCTGTCTGTTTCTACGCAAACTAGTCTCTCAGTTTTAAAGCTATCGAGCTGAAACTTTGCACAGAGTCTTCTTTTTACTGCACACTACTAATATGTCGGGACCGACCGGATCGGATGACTATATCTTATAGCTGTCATAGGAACTATCGGTCGAAAAGTGGGTTTTAATGAGAAAAACTTTTTTGTTTTTAATGTTAACGTGTCTCACTTCAGCGATTATTAATATTATACGCTTTTATACAGATTTGGAAGTTTTGGTCAAAATCGGATGACTATATTCTATAGCTGTCATAGGAACTATCGGTCGAAAAGTGGGTTTTATTTAGAAAAATTGTTTGTTTTAATGCAGGCGTTCTGAAACTCTGAAGTATTAAAACATTTGCAAGGGTATAAAAACTTCAGCAAAGACGAAGTTAGCTTGGCCTTCTCATTTCATTTTTTTGTTTTTGACGATTTTTGAAATTGTTTATATATTTAAGAAAAAATTTTTTTTGCAAACCCGCAAATCACGTTTTGGTGGGAGCGTTGAGATCTAATTTCGGATATTTTGTTTATTGTAACAAGAAATGTTGAATTTTGAAACCGTCCGATTTGAAAAAGAATGACCCACACAGCGGATCCCAAGGGGACATAGAGATTCTCATAATAGAGAAGTTTAAATGTAAATCAATGAATTGCAGAAAGTTGCGACTCCTAATGCAAAGGGTGATTTTTAGCAACTTTCTTTTCGGCTACACTGTTTTTGGCAGATAAGCGGTTTTTGTATCACATGTTACTGTCGAACATGTTCAGTTTGGTCTATAATTTAACCCTGAATCGACTTACAAAAGAACAACGCTTGCTGATTATTGAATTTTATTTTAAAAATGTATGCTCGGTTAAGAAAATGTATCGTGCACTTCTTCCATTTTATGGTCAGTTCGGGCGATCTTTTGAGGCGGCTATTCGGAATTTTGTAACTAAATTTTGCACCAAATTTACATTATTGGACATTAAACCACCAACACGCATACGTACAGAAGCTCAGCATGTTCTAGACAGCACTGGAAACAATGGCCCATTTTAGAGGACAGTTCGGTGAACAGGTCAATTGGCCGCCTAGATAGTGGGAACTTACGCCTTTAGACTATATTTTGTGGGACTATGTTAAGGCTTTATTAACACTGGAAGCCAATATTGAAGAACTTATTAGTAACATACCGTCCGATATGTTGGAGAGAGTATGCCGAAAAAAAAAATTCAGAGGCAGCAGCGGTCGACATTTACATGAAATTATCTTCAAACATTAAATTATACGGATCGTTCTGTCGACTTAAATAAAGATTTCATACATTTTTCTGAATTTTATATATTATTTTCATCAAATCCGAAAGCTGCTAAAAAATCAGCTTTTATTTGCAATTGGACTAAAGAGCCCACAAGCCATCTGTTGGATCTTTGGTCTAAACACATCCAGGATTTGCGTGGCACCCGCAGAAAATCTAACTATAACAGAGAATAATTTGACATGGATGAACTTTAAGCCGATATGGGATATTATAAATTTCAATATATTTCTATTGTTCATCTATGTTTAATTTGTATAAAGTTAGATTCTAAAGATATAGGGTATAAAAATGTGATTTATAAATGATTCCGACACTCACATGCACGATATCAGATTTCGAAACGTGCATAGTTTTGTCACGCAAAAACACGTCATGTCGAATATGTGGAAAGAATTTGCTCGTGTTTGTGAAGTGTTGGACGCACGTCCTTTTACTTTTTTAATACTACTATTTGATCCTTTTTAAACAGTCATTAAAGGAGAGGGATGGTCTACCCCTTGCCAGGGTATAAAGGGAATGTTGCCAACAATAATTGCATTTCTATAGAACAAACTATGCAAAAGGTTGGCCAAAAGTTATACCTTGTCCGGCCACCATATCTGTACATATTTTACACAATTTTTATCTCCCATACACACACACACATGTGTATGGTTGGACTTGGGCTGGGCAACTGCCATAAAATTGCACCTACCTGCGAAATAAATTAAATTTATGCCGTTTTTCCTGCTACAAAACCAAAAAAAAAATATTTTTATATATATATAAAAAATTCACCCTTTGTTTTGGTTTTATTTAGTTATGTTTGTGTTTCTCTTTTGTCTACTCATGATTCGTTTTTTATTTACCGCCAGAGATAAAAAATAAAACTCCCTGGCAACATGGTTTTGGGCCAACAAAAATATTTTGCCGCAATAAAATTTTATCATGCCCTACACAGAGTCAGATCATGTTTTGGGTTAGTTAAAAAATTTCTTGTTTAATTGAAAAATGTGTTAAACTTTGGCTAAAACTTTTCTCTTTGCTCTTTTTACTTGCAGATGATTTTACAAAATCTAACAACAAACTCCTACTACGAGGTCAAAGTGGCAGCAGCCACATTCAGCGTTATAAATCCCAAGAAAATTGTCTTGGGTAAATTTTCCGAGTCGAGAATTGTAAGTAAAGACACAAAACACACACACATGCACCTGCCACAAGAAGCGACAGAAACAGAAACTTGGCAGTATTTTTTGGCTGGGCGTCAGTTTTCATATCTGATTACATGTCCAAATTGTAGCATACTTTTTTGGGTCTGTCTAACTAAAAATTTTGTTTTCCTGTCACCGAAAAAGGCAAACATAATTTTGTCTACTATTTTATGGATGGGGATGTATAAAATGTTTTGTTGCACCTGGGGAGGAGGAGGGGGCAGGATGTTGGGAGGCAGGCTCATTTTTCATACATGCATTATTTAACAATGACCCACGGCTTTTGGATAATGAACGCTTTGTGCTTATTTAATGGTCATTTATTGACTTTGAAGCTTTGCCATAACCCTAACCACAGCCCTAATGACATTTCACATGCAGTCGAGGGTTGCCTTTTTGTGTTTTAGCGAAATTGTTCAAAGTCTGCTGATGATTATCTAAGCTAGAGGTGTGCGCGTGAGCGAATTTTCTTTCACTTCACGAAATAATCATGAAATTTTAATAAAGGTTCAAGTCCGTTATAAACTGTAGTTCGGTTCGCAAACCGGTTTATAAAATCGTAGAACAAATACGTCTGATTCTAGAACAGTATGAAATTTATTGAAAAGAAACAGACGATCACGATTCTACTAGAAGTTTTCGTTGTTGTAGTCTTTGGAGTTTTGAAGGTATCGATATCGATAAGTACTTAGGCCATGGGGTGCCCAAGCCCATTCCGCAAGCCACGCATTTGTTGTTGATTGATGCAACAGAATAGCTGACGCCTATACGGCCCCCGCGCGTCCAAAGCCTACATAGAACAACAACAAATTCAAATATGAGTGCACTGCTCTCTTTCTTTCCGAAGTCAGGTTTTATTGTTGGCGAGTGCAGACCTGCAACAACAACATCATATGTGTCTCTCTTCTGTCTCTCCTATGTCTCTGGAAAACTCGAACTCCACAACAAAGTTGCTTAGCGTAGTCTGCGCTCGCCTCGCTCGCAGTGTCAGAACGCTTTTCGCTATTCACGGCGGCACACACTCTCGGGTATCTCTTTCTTTTTCTTGTGGTTGTTTTTGCTTAAGGTATGACTTGCCCATTTGCATTAGTTTTCACGCGGCCGTTAGCTCATTCTGGGCACCCCTGATTTAAGACAATGATCACACTAGTTGGATGACGCTAGCAGAGGAGAACGCTGTTGCAGAGGGCGTTAATCTATTATTAGAAAAGACTTAAGACGTTGTATACATTTTATGGACAGACAACCCATAGTTATAATGTAAATAGTTACCCTTATGTGTATATAGTAAACCCGTGTGTGTAAATAACGTTGGGAAAAAGCCCGGAAAACCTAAGAAAACACCAGAATAAGCAGAAGACCAAATCAGACAAAGTTTGCTCTAAATACTGTCAATATTTTTCATAAAACTTTCACACCTTCCCCAATCACACTTGAACCAAAGCTGAATACACAAAAAGGCAACCCTCGTAATATATAATCCCTTGTCGTGGCAAAATATAGCAATTTAGTTGACCTCGACAGTGCTGAGGATGGGGAAAATGGCTGCGACACGCCCTCATAAGTATGCAAAAATATATTTTTTTTTCACTCTTTCTCTTTGACTCGGTCATTCATAATTCATTGTTGTTGTTTTTGTAAGCCTGAATTTCAAGTGGCTGCACCTTTTGGCCACATTTACATGCACCCCTTCCGTTTGCCGCTTAGTTCACACACGGAGCCAGCAAATGGCGCTCATTTAAATCCTTTTTCTCTCTCTCTCTGTCTGTCCCTCCTTGTTTATGTGTGGGGGCGGGTATGGAAATGCAAATAAAAATATGTAATTTTCCCATATGACAAACAAAAACAAGCGAAAGAATTGAAAGGCGCGTACAGCAAACCACAAAAGAACAATGTTGACATTTGCATAGCGGAACAACAACAACTACCACAAAAACATGGACTGATATAAATCTCATTTTTGTTCTTCTGCTTCTTTAGATCCAACTTCAACCAAATTGCGAAAAGCTTCAACCCTCGCAACGTCAATCGCACAATGATTACAACCTGGCCGTTCTAGTGGGCATCATCTTCAGTTGCTTTGGCATAATCCTGATTGTTATGGCCTTCTTCTTGTGGAGGTAAGTGGCGTTCCGAGCAAGTTTATTGCAGCTGCTGTGACGCGTGCAGTTCCATAAATAGACCTAAGGCCAAAATAGAGAAAATGTCAAAGTGTTGAACGCGCCACCCCAATAGGGCTTCCAAAATAAACCTGGCAACAAATCAAGTGGGGCTAAATCTATGCGGGATCCGCACAGCATGTTTCTATTTTTATAAGTTGATGAAAATTTTTATGTTTTTTTATGCAGCAGCAGCAGCACGAGATGTCGATCTGTGGATAAATAAGGGTTTTTTTGTGCTGCCGAACCAGACAGGTTGGGGATTAACAAAGCAAGGGCAAGCATAAGCAAAGTTCTTAAGAAAACTTATGTTTGGTTTGAAGGGAACAACTTAACAGGGATTAGAAGTCATGTCAACTTAACGAAGGAAATATTCAATTGAAAATTTCGTGGGGACATTGTGTCATAAGTGGGGGGGGACTAGGAAGAGGAAAGGATGGCAGGAGGAGGAAGCAAAGAGAAAGAAAGAAAAACGGAAGGAAGCAGAAAAGAAGGAAGGAGAAAGAAATGAAGGAAGAGAGGAAGAAGAAAGAAAGAAGGTAGGAAGGGGAAAGCGAGGAAGAATAAAGAAAGACAAGGAAATGGAGGAAGAAGGAAGTAAGAGAGAAGGAAGGAAGAAGGAAGGAAGAAGAAGGAAGGAAGGAAGGAAGGAAGGAAGGAAGGAAGGAAGGAAGGAAGAAGGAAGGAAGAAGGAAGGAGGAAGGAAGAAGGAAGGAAGAAGGAAGGAAGGAAGAAGGAAGGAAGAAGGAAGGAAGAAGGAAGGAAGAAGGAAGAAGGAAGGAAGAAGGAAGGAAGAAGGAAGGAAGAAGGAAGGAAGAAGGAAGGAAGAAGGAAGGAAGGAAGGAAGGAAGGAAGAAGGAAGGAAGAAGGAAGGAAGAAGGAAGGAAGAAGGAAGGAAGGAAGAAGGAAGGAAGGAAGAAGGAAGGAAGAAGAAGGAAGAAGGAAGGAAGGAAGAAGGAAGAAAGGAAGGAAGAAGGAAGGAAGAAGGAAGGAAGAAGGAAGGAAGAAGGAAGGAAGAAGGAAGGAAGAAGGAAGGAAGAAGGAAGGAAGGAAGAAGGAAGGAAGGAAGGAAGGAAGGAGGAAGGAAGAAGGAAGGAAGAAGGAAGGAAGAAGGAAGGAAGAAGGAAGGAAGAAGGAAGGAAGGAAGGAAGAAGGAAGGAAGAAGAAGGAAGGAAGAAGGAAGGAAGGAAGAAGGAAGAAGGAAGGAAGAAGAAGGAAGAAGGAAGGAAGAAGGAAGGAAGGAAGGAAGGAAGAAGGAAGGAAGGAAGAAGGAAGGAAGGAAGGAAGAAGGAAGGAAGGAAGGAAGAAGGAAGAAGGAAGGAAGGAAGGAAGAAGGAAGGAAGAAGGAAGGAAGGAAGAAGGAAGGAAGAAGGAAGGAAGAAGGAAGAAGGAAGAAGGAAGAAGGAAAGAAGGAAGGAAGGAAGGAAGGAAGAAGGAAGGAAGGAAGAAAGAAGGAAGGAAGAAGGAAGAAAGAAGGAAGGAAGAAGAAGGAAGGAAGAAGGAAGGAAAAGAAGGAAGGAGGAAAGAAGGAAGGAAGGAAGAAGGAGGAAGAAAGAAGGAAGGAAGAAAGAAGGAAGAAGAAGGAAGGAAGGAAGAAGGAAGAAGAAAGGAAGAAGGAAAAAAGAATTAAGAAAGAAGGAAGAAAGATGGAAGAAAGAATTAAGGCAGAAGGAAGGAAGATGGAAGGAAGGAGGAAGGAAGGAAGAAGGAAAGAATGAAGGAAAGAAGGACGGAAGAAAGAAAGAAAGAAGAAAAAGGAAGGTGGAGAGAATTAGCAATTATTAGAAATGATGGAAGAATAGAAAAAAGAAGAAGGAAACAGGAAACAAAAAGAAGTAGAGAGACAGAAAGCACGAGGGAAAGAAAAAGAGAGAAGAAAACAAACAAAAATTGTTAGTGCTGTTGCTCTACTCTCGGCAAATGACGCTGCCGTTCGCTAGTCAAACGATTGCCAAAATCTTCAAAAATTTAGTGCTCTCACACAAACTTTGAGCGCACACATACAAGTGCATTCAAATTTGCTTGCCTAGAACCAAATCTAAACTGAATCGATGAACCACTGTACCAAAACAGTCGTTTTTTCCGAACGGTTTGCATTTAAATTCGGTTAATTACGAATACATATCCAGATAATTTCTATATCATTTAGCCATTTCATTTCATTTTGCATTATTAGAAACCATTACCCAACATTTTTCACCGAAAATAACCTAATTAAAGTATGAACAAATATCCAATTAGTTATGTCAATATAAATCATCAACTTGTGGAAAAAATGGAATCAAACATTAAAATAACAAACCCAACTGCACTTTAGCTGCTTGGTACAAAAAAAATCCTTTCATTTGTCCACTCAATTCAATGATTAAAGCGAATCTGGCACATCTTTTTCAATTTAATTTCCAACAAGTCTAGGTGGGGGGGTGCGGTGGAGGGACCAACTTGTTGTTTTCCTATCTACGCCCGCATATTCATTAGAAATGTTAATTAAAATTCAAATCACAAAAACAAGAGTCTCGGGCACAAAACGGAACGAAGCCAAAGACAAGCAAACAGTTTTAAGTTACTTAAAATCTTTATTAAATGTAAAAGTGGTTAACCCTTTTTTTTGCCAGCCACCCACATCCCCTAGTCCCAAGTCCATATCCGGCAGCGGCCACAGGCAAACATACCTTCCACATCCCTCCCGTGCACCCACACCGGCTACGCCTCCATCACGCTTGACGACGACGACAAAACATAAAGAAAATGGGAAACGTTTTTTAACTTCAATAGAAAATTTTTACATTTTTTCTATGCCATTTTTTATGGTCCCGCGAATATGCCAAATAAAAGTTGCTGGGTCCCCGCCCACTCACTCAGACCCTAAAGCTGGTGTTCTCTAACAAATTAATGCCATTTTATTTATTTTACACAAATACCGCGCGGGAAAATGAGGAAATGGAAATTTTTCAAGTTGCCAAGTTTTAGAGCGGAAAAAATTATATTTTATTAAGCAAACAAAGCGAATTTCTACAATTTCCTTTTCAATGCAAACAAATAAAAGAGCCAGTTAAATGAGAACAAAAGTCGAGGCGCTCGGACTTGGAAAAAAGGGTTTTTTCCCCTTGTACAAGTACTCGTGGCGGAGAGGGAGCGAAGAAAGGAATGTGCAAGCGGATTGTATAAGTCATTTGCAGTGAACTAATCAACGTTTAGTGAAAACATTTGATAAAGAAATTTAAATAGGTAATGGGGAAAGGAGTACGGTTCTGCTTTGGTGCAAAAAACGGCAATACAATAGTTTTTTTTAATACATTTAAAAGGTACTGAAAAGAGGGTGGGCGAGAGACGACGTGTGGTTGTTGCTGCCCCACCCAATCGTAACCTTTCATCATCTTACCAACCCACAAAGCGATATGATTAATTTTAAAATAAGCATTCCGAATTTTGTTACTTACTTGGGACCTCGTACAAATACTGAACACACGGACGACACCTTAGCCCACTCGACTATTAGCCTCAACCAAGAAGTAGCGTCGAAACCAAAGTTAATAATGTACGCAGTAGGTCGAGTTGACATTAGGGTTGTCAAAAATATTATCGATATATCGATATTGTAATTAAACGATAAGGGTTATTCTGATACGATATTTTTTGAGCCGATATTGGGGATTATCGATATTTTTATAAACCATATATCAAAACCAAAATTGCAAACACTTTGAAACATTGAAATGGGCCGTTCTGTTCTTGTGTATCGTTTCTATTGAAAAAAATAAATGAATTTTGAGGAGCCTCTTTGAAAAAAAAAGAACAATAACTGTTCCACGAGCACATAATACGTAAAGGCTGTAAAAACACCTGGTAATACAACCAACTTATCTGATAACTAATCAAATGAGATGAACGGGTGATTAGGAAACTGTCAAACAACTATTGGTAAAGAACAACAAACAATTATCATTTATATCAATAAAAAGCGTCAATGGTCGTGTTCAGCAGAATAATTGATCCCTGAGCAGGTATCACAACAAAATTATGCATCAAATAGTTTCTGCTGTCGGAGGGTGCAATATCATATTAAAGTTGCGTACTATTACATATTATATGCTCCTGTATCATGATACTTCAAATTGGCTATTATGATGCCACATCACTCGAGTTTAGTGGGAACATTATTGCAAATTTATAATTGGTCAGGAAGCAAGTTGTCTGCTGGACACGGCCAATATGTTACTTGATATGTTCATTATAATTTCAGATTATATGCATCAATAGTAATAACAAGATTTGAAGTTTATACGATTTTAAATAACTTTTCAGTTTTTTTTTCGTTTGTATATATCGATATTGATATTTTGAGAAATATCGACAACCCTAGTTGACATGACAATCGCTTAGCAAACGTAGAGGCCCGGCATCAAATCCCAGTAGGAGCATACTTTTTCTTCTTATTTCATGTTTTTTAACCTTGCGGTAAAATCATACTTATAAATTTGTGTGGCAAATAAGCAGAAGGGGTCGTGGTCGCGTGGATAAGACATTCGATTAGAAAATGTTGAGAACTGGGATCAAAATATATTTTTCTAAATTTTAGAAAATTTTTTCTACAAAATTCCTTTTTATGCCAACTTTTCTAAAATTCTGAAAAATTTGTCTTAAATATAGAATTTTTTCTAAATTTTAGGGCGATTTTCTTAAAAATAGAAAAATCATTTTGAATGCAACTTTTTTACTTTCATTGATTTTTGAGGTTCCAAACCGATTTAACCATTGATTGTATAGTAGGGCAGGTGAAGCGATGTGTTCTCCAGCGATAAGCCTACTGAAGATTCATTCGGGAGAATGATGAAACGGTACCGTATAGGCAACCAGGTCATTTTTGGTGTACAATAATGCATAAGTTGTTTTCAGTTGTGAACAAACACAACTTTTTCGGACCTAGAGCCAGCTAAACTCACTAATGAAAAATAATTTTCTGAGTTTTCCATTGTGTAAAAGAACAGATTTAAGACTTCTCTTGCTGCTGTCAATAAACAATCGCCAATCTGTTGCACTGTAGTGTTTCAGACTAATTTCGCGTTAAACCCCTTCTATATTCTAACAATACACCAAATTGTCTTTTTTAGTATAATATATAATATTAAAAGATTTTCTCTCTTATCCTAAAATATGAAACTTTGCACTCCCACATCAGCGATTATTAATATTATACGCTTTCACATAGATTTGGAAGTTTTTGTCAAAATTGGATGACTATATCTTATAGCTTCCATGAAAACTATCAGTCGAAAAATGGGTTTTAATGAGAAAAACTTTTTTGTTTTTAATGTTAACATGTCTCACATCAGCGATTATTAATATTCAACGCTTTTATACAGATTTGGAAGTTTTGGTCAAAATCGGATGACTATATCTTATAGCTGTCATAGGAACTATCGGTCGAAAAGTGGGTTTTATTTAGAAAAATTGTTTGTTTTAATGCTGGCGTTCTTAAACTCTGATGTATTAAACCATTTGCAAGGGTATAAAAACTTCGGCAAAGACGAAGTTAGCTTGGCCTTCTCGTTTTTGACTTATTTTTAAGCAGATTTTTGTCCTTAAGCTTAGAAGCAATTTGCTCGCCCACTTCTTTCGACAAATTCAGATACCGCATAAGTCATTCAATTCCATTTGGTTAAATAACTGAGGGCTTGGGAATCTATTATGCCTATTATGCCACGTTGTGAATGTCTGGAACAAACGGACCTAAGAGATGGTAAGAAATAGAGGTTTGTCATGTATGGCAAAAATGCTCATATGTTTGACTATTTGCTCAGATCAGAATATTAATCCAATAAGTGCGCTACCTTAAACGGAATGATTTATTTTGAAAAAATGCCATCAATCGAAAGGTGTCTGTCTTCAGAGGCTTTGATTTTTTTAAAATAAAATTAAATTAAATAAATTTTTTTAAACGCTGATATTTATGCCTAGTGTGGCCTCCATAAATTCTACATTTTCGTTCTCCGCCATATCTTGAAAATAAGAGCTAAACCGAAACCAGGTTTGGAATCAGAGAACATTAACTTATCTTATATTTTTCAAATCAACAGAGCTGCACCTCACAAAGTTGGTCATTTTGTTGGGCTGTGTTATGTACATATATCATATTTTTACAATTTTTACATTTTCTTTTAAACTTTTCTAGAAATCTGTTGATGCGTGGTATGTTTTGTTTGGGGTTTTTAATTTTGGCCGTCTTTCTTCACTGCAGTCAAAACACTTTTTGGCTCAGTTTTTCTCCTACGCGTTTCGGCAAATATTTTTGCTCTTCTTCAGGAGTCTGTAATCCTTGAAATCATCGTATAAAACCTTTTAGCTTTAAAATAAATATTCCCAAATAGTTCTTCCATTTTGTAAGCGAAAATATACAATTTGGAAAGCAAGTGTTAACAATTCCTGGTTGCGCTTTCTTGAAATTTTTAGCTCACAATCCCACCAGTTCTAAATTCAATTTTTCTCTGTATTGACTTACCTACTAGCTTCCCTCGTACCATAAAAAGGCTAGTCTTATGCCCAGGAGACCAGCTTCTTAAAGCTGATAAGATATTTATGCAATGCTCTATAATCTGGTTTAAGTAACACCACAAACACTTAGAGAATTTTATTGCAACAATTTGCTGCTTACAATAAAAATATGTCAACGATAAAAGGAATTTTTATTAACATTTTGACACCGAACCGAAACACCATCAAAGAAAAAATAGCCAAAAAGTAGAAAGTTTTGTTTCTCTTTTTCTCCGTCCATATCCTCCTTTTCCTGGCTTTGTGTCTGTGTGTGTGTGTGTGCTAGTATTTCATATTTTATGCAGTTTGGCAACATTGTTCTCTGACGACGGCTTTATTTGTCTGTTCATGTTGGGTGGAAATTGTTCCCTGCTCCAAAAATAAAATACCAAACGTTGACATGAAATTGTTTTGGCTTCTCGTATACGAAACTTTTGCCAAAGTTCTATTGTTGCCTGGCAGCGACAGAAATATTAGAGGCACGCGCGTGTGTGTGTGTGTGTGAGTGTGTGTGTAGAGATAGGAAGCGAGTGCGAAAAACTGGCAGCAGTTTTCCATGTTGAAAAGAATCTGCATCTTAGATTTCACTTCAAGTACTTATTTGTTCTCTCTAGCAACAAGCTGGAAGCTATAAAACTTTTGCCAACTGTATCATGACGCCCAGGATACAAGTCTTCACGCTGCATACTATATGAGAGAGATTTGTGAGCTGAAGCCACTCAGACTTCTTATCAGAGCTGGTTGGAAAAAAGTTATTTTTCTTATCTTTTTTTTCTTGTGATTTGTGTAACTCAATTAAACGTTTAACAACTATCGATTCTTTCGTAAAATACGTTCGTTAATTGGTTAATGTACGAGATGACTGGGCGAGGGCAAACAACAATAACAATTAAACGACTGCAAAACTAATTAAGTAAACTTGCCTGCCATAAAACTTCCGATAATTTACGTTAAAAAAATACATTTGCAATGTGAAAACCGTTGACCAAGTGAGGTGATTTACCAGCACCAAGGTTATCTGAAGGTTGTTATCTATCTGGTCAGAGATAAGCTGAATATAATTGAATACAGTAAATCACTTAGTTAATAAAAATTGCTCACCGAAGGTAGATATACCCTAAATATTGTCGCCACACATCTAGCATCAGTTTTGAGTTGGTAGATGGCGTCAGATTAACATCAAAATTGAATTCTATTGTCAATTCTCGTTTTTAAAATTGACCTAAGCTGATGTCAGAGGAAGCACAGATAGACAGACAAGGCTCAAACTCTTCTGACTGACTGACCATAAGAGATAGGGAGCTGAATTTTGGGAATGTAAGTGTGTGTTTGGAAAATTCTGTTGGGAAATGTGGAAAATTTTCAGAAAACTGTTGTATTAAACTTGTTTATTTATCAGTCGATTAGGTTGAAACTCCTTTCATATCCTTTAAAATCATGGACTTGAACGAGTATAGGGTAGGCAACTTACAAGCTTAGTGAGGAAAAACTTAATTAAAACAACAGAACTTAAAAAATATTCAGAACCGGAACCACACCGGCATTATAGTTTGGGCTTTTCGGTTCCATAAATATCAGTTCTCAGTAACAGTGTCTTTTAATCGGTTGTTTTTGGTGCTCCAAATCGGTTCTGGCTCCAGTTTGATTCCCTGATTTTATTTAAAGCCTCTCACATAGCTTTGTTTTGGTTTCCTTTTATTTATTAACCGAAAAACATGTAAAATAATAAAATCCGTGTATTTTTTCGTGCTGGGCTCTAGCACGGTCACGCACGAAATAAAGTTAGAGACACGTCTTGGGCCACCAATGGAAACACAACCTGCGCTTAGTTTTCAATTTGTCCTTACTTCGCTCAGTTTTGAACACATCAAAGAAATATTCTCAAATTTTATAAGGATAAATGTTCTAAATGCTCTTGAAATAAGAAAATTTAACTCAATCGGAGAAAACCGTTTATGTGTTGATCTTGAGTGCAATGTTTTTGAATTTTTCTTAATGTGTCCGTCTATCTGTTTAAACCTAAATCTCTAAATCTCAAAGACTAGGAGCTTTGAGGCGAGCTCTTGTGAGAACATGACTTACTCTAAGATGTTTGTAACGCAAAAAAGGAAGAATCTCCGACAACATAAAGTATATACATTCTTGTTCAGCAAATCGAGCTGCCTTGATAAAGCCATGCCCGTCTAAAACGTACGTTCTCTGAAATTTCGCTTTCTGCTTTTGAGAACTACTATTGTAACCTATTAGGCCCGTAGTTAACACTTCTTTATGTTTTCCTTCGCGATTTCGAGTGACACGTTACACAGTGGACGGGCTTGTATAGAGAGAGCGTCCAAAAATTCTTCTAGAGGAGATATCATGGTGAATCTTTTTTCATAATTCCATAATATTATAACGGCCAATCAGAATGCTTTTCCAAAACTGTAGCTCTTTTTCGAATGCATTCTCGCTATATTGTTAAAATTCTCTTGCAGCAATAATGAACGCGTTCCTCCATTTGTTTTAAATTTTCTGCTCCATTTACATACCCTTCGCTCTCGATCTAAAATTTCAAAATATCACATATTTTTCTTCATCTCTGCATTTTGAACCGGTCTCGGAGCACAAATTTTTAAGTAAATACATGCGCCAATCTGCAAAAATCCGCAGCTGAAACTTCAACCATATATTCTGTAAATATTGACGATTAATTTAAAATAAATTTTATCGTTAGCTTCGATTAGCTTCACAACTAAAAGCTTAAGTGAAATTATAGTTTTCACACGAATTTATACTTTAACAGGTACCTAGGTTAATTGTTAGAAATTGTACGTCAACGCCCATATATGTATATTATTTGCTATCTCCTCCGTCAGTTGTAAATCTATGTTATCTTTAGATACATATACGCTGCGCATTTGTTGGAACTGTCCGGATTGAATGACTATAGCATATAGCTACCATAGGAACGATCGGTGGAAAACTATTTTCAGTGATAAAATTTGTTTTGATTTAAACTATGTATATAGGATATAGGGTAGGTTCCATATAAAAGATAGGTCTGAAAAACAGTCTTAGTAGCACAATTTTTTTCTTTTCAATGTTATCGCTTTCAAACTTGTGATTGAATAATATTAAACGATTTCACATAAATCGGATGACTAAAACATATAAGTCCCATAGAAAAATTTGTTCAAAAAAGTAATTCTAGGAAGAAAACCTTTTTGTTTTCAATTGTACAGTCTTTATATTTTCCTGTTGTGAATATTATCTGTTTCCACACAGTTTTGGGGAGTTTGATAAATATCGGATGAGTATATCGATTAACTGCCATATAATAAACTTGAAAATAAAAGTAGTGGCGCCATCTATTGCTCCTTTTTTTTGCAGATAACTCGAAATTGTACTGTGAGAGTAACAAATTTAAACCTATTGAGGCATGTTTTCAATTTCACTACTTTTTGAAAAGCGATCAAACGCAAATCCGCTTCGATTTGGTTTTTGTGTTCTCAATTCCGAATGAAATTGCTAACTTTTTACTTTTTGCAAACCACTGGACCAAGCGAGAATGGCACTAGATATACAAGAGAGAAACCAGAATTCCAATCGAAACAATCGAAAATGGAACATTCGCAAATAAGAGAGGCTGACTTTAAGGTTTCACTCTTCGTTTTCCTTTGCCTACCCAAAATCTGGAGGCTTTAAACAAAAATATTCTTTATAAATCAATTAAAGTATAGAATGTCAATAAAATTTCACTAACAATTTCTAAATTAATCAAAGAATCAAATGAAAATTCACTTTATGTACATCTAGCAACTAAAAGAATGCGTAAATTGGCAAATGAATCAGTTCCACTTTCGAAAAGTTACCGTGGAAGTGGAATTGAGAACATGCCTGATTGTTATTAAATCAGTAGTAGTAGTTGGTTTATTGAATCGTTTCTTGGCATGGTTCATAGAAACCGTCAGCCGTTAACAAATATATGTGCAACTTACATTTATTTTATAATAAATAAAGCAAGTAATTAATGTATTTTTAACCTAATTAAAAGTGACTAATCGACCGTCATGACGAAGTAGCTAATCCATTAGCGATATGAGATCTCGCCGATACCGTAAGGCGTGTGAAAGGTAGTTTGCTAGTACCCTCCAGTTTCTCCCGTTCATCCACTCTAGTGTTTCCGCCTCGGACAGTACTGAGCTCTGTAGATGTAAAGCCCGTATCTCGCGCAACATCGGACAGATTGCGATGAAATGCTCGACGTCCTCTCGTACCCGTAGATTACAAAGGCCACATATTGTGTTCGTAGAACGTGTATAAGGGGCATAATTTAGTGCTGTCATTTCGACACGGGCCCGGAAAATCGCGCTGATGGTGGCTGTGTCGTATTTATCGTGAAAATAGTTTGCATCCCCCAAATCATGGTTGACTCTTCAGTATATTAACATTAATCCAAGTCTCAAAGATATAACAGCCAAATATATTTTGCAGAAGAGAAATCAAGACTTAAGCGAACTTTGGTAAATGCCTAGTCGCTTTGCAATCTCTTACTCCCTTTAAACCTCTTTGGATTTGCTGGCGGTTTGACCTTTTGAGCGGTGTGAAGTACATATTTCATAAATTTCCGAACACGTCCAAAGTTAGTACATATTTTTAGCAGTGTATAACCAAGTTGTATAGCTGTTATCACACAGCTGATAATTTCAACAGCCCCCAAGCTTGTCAAAGCTCAGTCATACGCATGGAGCTCTCTCTCTCTCCCCAGAAAAAGCTTTGGGGCTGAGCGATCAGCAATTGGCATGAACAAACGGTTCAGTTGCTAAAAGCGCGCGTGAGAGCGAACACTTAAGTGTGGAGCTTGCCTCGAGACCCCTCCCGCCTCAGCATCATTTAGTGAAGCCAACCGCTCTTATCATTGTAGTAAATAAGCAAAAGCAACCAAATAGCAAAAGTATCTCGCGTGTACAACCCAGAAGGGCGGCGGCGGCGGTGGTTCGTTGTTGTCGAGCGTCATAACGAAAGCCTCATTAGACAGAGGTGTTCGTGTGCCTGTGCGTGTGTGTGCGCGTTGGATTATTGCGTACTATTTTTTGCAAGTGCCCTGGCGACAGCTGTTGCCAGTTGCATTGCCCCCCCAGCAATATGACGTAATTTGTGTAAATAAAGAAAAATACAATACACCAGCAACAAGTGCAATGCAATTCTAGAGAAGAGCCCCAATACCACCAGCAGCAACAGCAGCATGTCAGTTGGTGGCAGCTCCAAAGTGTCAACGGCAACAATGCCGCTGGTGCGCCGCAAATCACAACGTGGAAATTGGTTTACGTAAGTTTCATACCACCAAGTGGGCTGTGTATGTGTGCAAGCGCGTGTGTGTGTGTGTGTGTGTAAGAATCTTCCGTTCGAATGCATAGTTAATGAGCTTCACTGCTCCAAAAAGCGCATAACAAATGAGTAAACAAAACAAAAGTTGACAACAACAAATAACTAAAACTTTATTTCTTTGGTGCGTAATATCACAAAGTATCAACAAAATTGATAGCTGAGACAAATATACAAGCAAAGAGCACGCAATATCTAGATGTAATATCTCACACAAAAGAAAAATCGAAATTCTTACAAAATTAGGCATTGCTAGTGAAGTGACTAAACAAGCTAAGCCAAAAATCAATACATTTATTGTGTTAAAGCCAGAGAATTAAAAAGGGACTTGTACCGAAGAAGACAGAATCGGAATCGATATTTTGAAATTTTTAAGAAATGGTAATCGATAACCGATACTTTAGGCATCTCATCGTTAATAAGAAAGTCGTTCGAGCCCGACTGTAACATACTCTGTACCTGCAGTAGCAGCTGAATGCAACGCTGCGGTAGCGAAGATTTTTTTTACTAATATAGCTAAATTATACGACAAAATTATACGACACCCCGAAAATTTTAGATTCGACCCTCGTAGGAGAATGTGAAAATGAAGCAAAATACAAAAACGAAAACGAAATGTAGGATTTCTACACGTTTCGACCGGGATTTCGCCCATTACTTTAGTGTAGCTTTTCTGCCGCCGCATGTTGAAATGAGGCGTAAACGCGGCGTGCGAGCTGGGGTTGTACGCGCGGCGACCTAACGCGCCGTGTAGTTCGGAAAGCCCACTCGCGTGCGAAAAGCTACACAAAAGTAGTGGGGTTGAAAATCCCGGACGAAACGTGTAGAAATCCTAATTTTCTGTTGTTTTTTAATACAAATTTATATTTTTTACTTACTCTGGTAGATTTGAAACCCCGGCCCCTTGTTGGACTGCAACACGATTGGAATGATGTTTTAGACGTCTCCGCCACGTAACGCGTGTAAGGCAAGGCCTCTAAGACATTAATTTTATTGCATCAGCTAAAGGCACAATCCAATATTTGCTTGCTTGTAATTCTCAAGTCCTAATTCAACGCAATCGCTATTTATATACAGGCAACAGAAATTTGCGCACGATTCGTGTAGATCTTCAACACGCAGCGTTTAGATTTTGTAAATCCAAACGTACATTTAGAAATCCCACACGTCACGTGTGACAACCAGCTTGCTAAACGAAAAATATAAGAATTCAGTACTGATATGGAGCTACATATTTCGTGTAGAATTTCCACACGCGCGTGTAGGATTTCAATATCCAAACGTTAACGTAGAAAACCTAAACGTCCGTGTGGTATTCAGATTGCTGCATGAAAAATGTAGAATTATTTGGGGAAATGAGCTGATTTTCTAATGACGTGTAGACTTTGCCTTTGCACACGCAGCATTTAACTTTTCTACACTTACATTTGGATTTTTAATTTCTACAGTCGCGTGTAGCTTTTCTGCACGTCGCGTGTGGCTTTCTGAATTCTACATGCAGCGTGTGCAATTTAACTGGGCGAAATACGTTGCGTTTAGGTTTGACGATTCTACACGCGCCGTGTAGCCAATTTTGTTTTCTCTGTGCAGAATGAAAGCTTAATGAATTCTTTTTAAAAAGTGATATTCTTATCCCTGATTGCATCTTGCGTTTTTAAGTAGCGGTTAAAAAAGCAAAAAAAAAATCGCTTTTTGTCATGTCTGCAAGTGTATCAAAATTATACGACATATATTAATTTGTTGGATTTAGTTAATATTTTATTCTTATAATGGTAAGTAAACAATTGCTCCTTTGCTACCTCGAACAGTCTCTTAGACATTGAATTCTCTAATTTGTAAGTAAATTTTGGTCTAAAAGAAAACATTGAGCCAAAATTTCGCTTTTGAGGCTATACTTTTTTCCAAAAATGACAGAATAATCCTCCAATACTTTTTTAGTATTCTTCACTGTTCATCCTGTAGCTTGTGAAGCACTTATCAAGCGTTCCAGACGCATGAAAGGCTCCCCAAACCATTGCGGATCCGCCTCCGAAATTGCGTTTGAAAAACATAATTGGATCCTTACGCAAATCTATCCAATAGTGCCGAATCCATCTAAATTTTTTTCATCAGAAAACATTATCTAAATGATAAATATTGAACAAAGCTGTTTAAACAAAATAAAGTTAAAATTTAATACCGAGGCCCAGTTTCTCTCCAAGTTTTTTTTCCACAAATTTAAGTCGGGATGTTTTGTGAAGTGTGAAGCACGAAGCAAACGAATTGCTAGCTTTAAGTATTATGCGACTTTTTCGCGGTCAGACAGCTTGGGTTTTCTTCCAGAGCTATGCTTCACACCATATTCATCCGGTTTGTTGAAAAATTTGGTGATAACACACGTGCTCGACCGATTTTCCGCGATATTTCGCTTACCTTAAAGCCAGCATCGTTGTAGGCTCTTATCCTTTCCTTTTCCTCGTCGGATAACAAACCTCCACGCGGCATTTCATTATTGTTAATTGATAGCAGATATAAAAAAAAAATTAATTGAAACCAAATCTTTCTCTCCAGCAGCAATATTTGAAATATGTCGTATAATTTTGATACAGACATGACAAAAACCGTATTTTTGTGCTTTTTTACCGGTACTTGAAAACGCGAGATGCAATCAGAGATATAAATATCAGATTTTAAGCAGAATTCATTAAGCTTTTATCCTGCATACTTGATTTCGTTGTATTATGCTTTACCATGCTCCTACGAGGGTCGGAACAAAATTTTTCGGGGTGTTGTATAATTTTGGACAGGAGTGTAGTATATACTTTAAATGGTCGGAAATATAAAGCTCTTAGCAGAATGACAATTAAAACATTTGGTTAATTCTTTTAACTTAACCTCACGATGGTATCCGAAATAGAACTTTAATAATTTTTAGACACACTCAAAAAACAGAACAATCTCTTAATAAGCCTCTTGATTTTATCCTGTTTTGGTCTAAAATTTGGTAAGAACCATTCGCTCGTGAAATTTCTTAATTTGAGTACGAATCGATCTCAAATTCGAAATTGACCGTTAAAAGTTCAAAAATATAAATTTAATTCTTGATTCATGAAAAAAAATTAAGTTTGAGATCATTTCGTTCTTGGTGTAAAAACGAGCTCTTTCTTTAAGTACAAATCGCTCTTAGCTAACATGAATAAGTCTAAATCATGCTTATTTTGAGCTCTAAAAGTTCTTTAAAAAAAATCCCGAATCGTGCTTAAAATATCCAAAACGTTCTTGAAATCAAGAATTCTGGAATTTTTAAAAACGCTCTTGAATCAAGTAATTCCGTCCTTAAATCAAAAGTTTTCTGGCTAATTGAAGTTTTGAAATGGAAAATTCATGATTTAAGTACAAAAATTCTTAATTTTTCTCTCAGTGCAGTCCTTAAAATAATTAGAAGAGCAGAGATGGGCGCGGGACGGATAGAATTGAAAACTGTTGGTTAGGATCGACATCGGAATCGGGATACATTCCCGAGCGAAAAAAAGTGCGGGATTGGGCGATTGAATTGAAAATTATTGGTCGGTATCGGGACGGGAAGCGCACCAAATTTTCTTCCTGCGACGATCTCTAGTCCACAGCAAACAAAATTTGTACATTAAATGTCGCGTCTAAATATTCTATGCTCTTTGCCTTAAATAAATAAAGCTCTGACAAATACCAAAGTAAATAAATAAATAAACTTTCAAAGAAAATACCAATTCCGTTAATAAAAGGCATTAGACTTGAAATTCTTATTAAGCTAACAAAACGTCACAAAGTTATCAATTCCAAGTAAACTGAATTTCTGCTGGAATCAATCTAAAGTAAACAATTGCGGAATAATTATACAGAACTTGGCCATTGAACAAGCTGTGGCTCAATAAAATAAGATGACGCTTATAAAGCACAAAATAAGGAAAATGCAGTGCACAGTAGAGACATTTTCTATGCCCAACCGTCCACTCAATTCTTAACGTTATATTGAGGCACTTTCACCCAAGGCTACACACAACTTGTGTAAACTTTCCGAGTAAACTTACTCTAAAGTTTTGCTCCGCCCTCGCTTTCTGTGCTGCAAAAGTTTTGGTGCTCCTTGTAATCGCTTAAGCCAATTACAAAACTTAACCTCAATTTGTCTGGAGGGAATGCAACCAAGCAGTCCAAGTAGTAGTCTAACAAACCCACACTCTTTCTCTATTCCCATTCAAATTGCAGCCGCACCTGTTCATCATTGTCACTCATTTAAAGCAGCTTTACACAAATATTTGCACAAACTTGGAATTGCATTTCCATTCACAGTCATCAACATGAATGGCCTGTCATAGAATTACTTCTTGACCGGCCCCCTTGCCACCATCCCATAGACGACTTCTGTTCATTTATGCGTTGTGATTCTGTTAGAAGTGCGTCACTGAACCCCCATCTTGTGACACCTTTCGGTTTTGGTGTTTGCAGCTGTTACATAATTTCTCGCTATTTTAAATACAATTTTGTTATGAATGGAAAGTAGCTGCTTTTGTGCTCCTGTTCCTGGTCAGTGTAACTGAATTGCTGCTCTAGTTATTTCTGCTTACAACATTTTTTTCTTTTAAATACAACGAAGGAAAGAATGAAAGAATGTATATCAAAACCAAGGCTACAAGTCGTTTACATTGATATGTCGATTAAAATTGAAGCGCACTGAAGTGTAAGATCCTTCTTTTATCCTTAATCTTTTAATTTTTAAATATATCTTCGCTAACACTGCGCTTTTAAGGCACGGCGGTCTAGTGGATAGGTTCTCACCCGATGGGTCCTTTCAAAAGTGATGTCAACTGCATTCGCCATTTCTGTATAATGTTATTCTTTCACTTCAATACTCTGCCGGCTCGCGGTTGCACATAACTTAAAAAACAGGAACACAAGACAGCACAAAGGAGGCAGCTGTTTCATTGGTAACTCTACGAAATCATCAGCGATCTTTGTCCGTTTGTACTGAAGCCAACAGCCACCTCTCCATGCCAGAGCTGTCATAATCGTTTGGGAATTCCTGAACGTCTTGACAGCAAAAACCGGCACCAAGAGAACAGCGCTGGCTACCAGTACCCATTGTATGTGCGTGTGTTCCCAACTTGGCCTTACTATTTTAGTGAGAGAGATTTCCTCCCCACTTCTAATACAGTGACCAATGGTTTGAGTGCAAAATTGCAAAACTAAACAGAAATAGTTTCATTTATAGCCACAAAAAATTACAGCCCTGATGACTTTGTAATACTTTGGCTATTGGATAACAAATCGATAGCAAATCTAGCTACTTGTCGGAAAAGGCTAAAAGTTGTAACAAGGACTTAAGCATTCGTCAGTTATTTGCACTTGATTTCACATTGATCTCTAAAGAGAAAATTCCAGTGTTTAAATTGCTTCAGTTGAAGCAGAAAAAATCACAAAATTTTTACGCTTCTCATCAATATGAACTCTTGCTTTTGCATCTGCTTTTGAGCAAAACAGAAGCCGTAGTGGAAGGCAGCTGCACAAAACGATTATCCAGAAAAGCGAACCGCAGCAGCACTCGTCATTTTTGATTCTGATTCTGCCTTTGTTCAGTGGAGTAAGACGAAGCAGCAGCATGTATTCGCTTCTGCAATTTAACGGCAGCGCTGTCAGAACGAAAACCAACATCTCCCAACCCACTTACCACCCACTTCCCGCCCACATCCCACCCACTTCCAAAACAATTAACCACCCACATCCCATCCATTTCCCAACCACTTCCCAGTGGGCATCCCGGCGGTATTTCCAACATCGGAAAATGAAAACACAAATGAATTCTCATTTTGACTGTACAAACCGAGTTTCAAGTCAATCGGGTGAAAAATAGTACTTTCCATGGAGAATTTTCCGGGAATTTCCCGCACGGGGGCGGATTTTCCGACTTTGGAAAATCACATTTAAAACTATTTCGTATTGTGTCCTTAGTAAGGATTCCTTACAAACCGAGTTGCAAGCCAATCGGATGAAAAATAGTTTTTTGCATGCAGAATTTTCCAGCCATTTTCCTCGTGGGCGGATTTTCCAAAATCGGGAGAACACGAGTCGAATCATTTCGCTTACTATGTTTACAAACCAAGTTTCAACTCAATCGGATACATACTTTTCCGACGCTTTTCCAACTTTTCCGGGTGAAATTTTCCAAATTTTTTTTCTTAGTGCGCGCCTGCATATCTAAACTAAGGTCTATGCCAAATCTCAAACCTGTAGGATAAGCCGTTTAGGCTGGGCGTTGATAATATGTCAGTATATAGATATTTCGCAATTAGATTCAAAAGATTGAGAACTATTCAGTGAGAAAGAAAAAAGAAATAATTCCCGTTTTGGTCGTTATTTAAGATTTTTTAAGCTTAAATACTCGGGAAAACTTTACAATTAAGCCTATTTTCATCAAATAAATGTTGCAATATTTCTTGGGAATTCCTCCTCCTTCTCCTTCTAACTGCGAAAAACTGTCAGAGTTACAATTTTTAAGTATGAACCTAGTGACTTAATATATATTAAGTTAGGCCCATTATCTATCTGTTCTGTACACCACAATAAGATCCGAGCAAAAACACCAAAGATATGCCTCCCCATTTATTTAAAAAAATTAAAAAACAAATAAAGGAATTTAAAGTCATAGGAACCACATTACTTGGTACAGGGTATTTTGTTGTCGGGGCACTCGACCGCAGCACTCTTACTTGTTGACTTGACTAGGGACCAGCTTAACAAACTGTTTAGCTCATATTTTAGATGTGCAGAAAGTAAATCAATTTATTAAACTTTTCAAAATACTTTGACCACCCAAATCTGATTAATATAATTTTTATTACCCAATCAATAGAGTATGGCAAACGAACTTAATCCGTTCTCAACCACCGTCCCATTAACAACTTCTCTTCTCTTTCACTTATTTCCAGCAGAAAGTGCTTTCATGCTGCCTACTACTATCTGGATGATCCACCACATCATCCAAATGCCCCACCGGTAGACTGGGAAGTGCCGGTCAAAATCGGCGATGAGATACGCGCCGCTGTGCCAGTGAATGAGTTTGCCAAGCATGTGGCATCTCTGCATGCGGATGGTGATATTGGTTTCAGTCGGGAATACGAGGCCATACAAAATGAATGCATCAGTGATGATCTGCCATGTGAGCACTCTCAGCATCCGGAGAATAAGCGCAAGAATCGCTATTTGAATATCACCGCCTGTAAGAAACCAAAGATTCGGGAATCTCTTCTCCATTTATTTTCACACGCTTCTCTATTTTCAACTGCAGATGATCACAGTCGTGTACACCTGCATCCCACCCCGGGTCAGAAGAAGAATCTGGACTACATTAATGCCAACTTTATTGATGGATATCAGAAATCGCATGCTTTTATTGGTACCCAGGGTCCTTTGCCCGACACCTTTGACTGTTTCTGGCGCATGATTTGGGAACAACGTGTGGCCATTATTGTGATGATCACCAATCTAGTTGAGCGCGGCAGGCGCAAGTGTGACATGTATTGGCCCAAGGATGGTGTGGAAACCTATGGTGTTATACAGGTCAAATTGATGGAGGAGGAAGTGATGTCGACTTATACGGTGCGAACTTTGCAGATCAAGCACATGAAGGTGAGTTGGAAGGTAGTTCCAGAAGACTGGATTATACAGCCTTATTTTTTACAGCTAAAGAAGAAGAAGCAGTGCAATGCGGAAAAAATTGTGTATCAATATCATTATACCAATTGGCCAGATCATGGCACACCAGATCATCCATTGCCCGTATTGAACTTTGTGAAGAAATCATCAGCTGCCAATCCCGCCGAGGCTGGTCCCATAGTTGTGCACTGCAGGTAAGTGCAAATTCTAATAAGGGTTCCAGACCTCTGCGAATTTTACTCTCTGTCTCCCTGCAGCGCTGGGGTTGGTCGCACTGGCACCTACATCGTCCTGGACGCCATGCTCAAGCAGATTCAACAGAAATCGATTGTCAATGTCTTTGGTTTTCTACGTCATATTCGCGCTCAACGGAATTTCCTTGTCCAGACCGAGGAGCAGTACATATTCCTGCATGATGCTTTAGTCGAGGCCATTGCCTCGGGCGAAACCAATCTACTGACCGAGCAGGTGGAAGAGTTAAAGGGCTGCACTCCCTATTTGGAGCAGCAGTACAAGAATGTCATACAATTCCAGCCCAAGGATATACACATTGCCTCGGCCATGAAGCAGGTCAACTCCATTAAGAATCGTGGTGCCATCTTTCCCATTGAGGGCAGCCGTGTGCATTTGACACCCAAACCCGGCGAAGATGGCAGTGATTACATTAATGCCTCTTGGCTGCACGGTTTCCGACGATTGCGTGACTTTATTGTTACCCAACATCCCATGACGCATACGATAAAGGATTTCTGGCAAATGGTCTGGGATCATAATGCTCAGACAGTGGTGTTGCTGTCCTCGCTGGATGACATTGTAAGTTAAAATGGGGGAGTATGAATTCTTAGACTAAATCTTCTTCCAATTCCAACAGAACTTTGCCAAATTTTGGCCTGATGAGGCCACGCCCATCGAAAGCGAACACTATCGTGTTAAATATATGAACAAGGTGAACAAAAGCGACTATGTGAGTCGAGACTTTGTCATACAATCCATACAGGATGATTACGAGCTAACGGTCAAGATGCTGCACTGTCCCAGCTGGCCAGAGATGACCAATCCGAATAGCATCTATGATTTTATAGTGGATGTGCATGAACGTAGCCAGGATTATCGTAATGGGCCAATTGTTATAGTGGACAGGTGAGTGTAGAAATTGGGAGCAGAGAACACTTGATCAAGTTAAGGAAATTCGCGAACTTTGCAAAATTTGTCGATTTTTCTTTCGACCTATGATAGGATAAAAATGAGGTGTAGATCAAACATTAAGAGAATTGAGTTTGAAAATTTTTCATATGACCGTAATATTGGTATATTGGAATATATGCAGACCGAACTGTCAAAAAATTCGAGTAATTTCCAAAATTGTTATTTGAGCTTAGATTTTTCAGGAAATTTGCAGAGTTTTATGAGTTTTGGGAATCAAAAATATTTGATAGATGGCGTAGACAGATCGTAGACACGTAAAAGGTTAGATCTAACGGCCAGAAAATCGCGAAATTTTCAAAAAAATTTAATGAGTTAGACCGTAAGTAGACGGGTAAATTGACGGGTCAGGGTCAAGCGTCTGATATATAATTTCAGAAATCACTTCAATAATCTTCTTAACCCTCAACAAAACGCCATGGAGTTTCAAAATGCGCCGATGTATATCGCAGATCCAGACTTAGATGCAATGTTAACAATGGAGGAACTATTGGCAGCACTAAACAAAGCCAAGTCCAATAAAGCTCCTGGAGAAGACAGAGTTCCGTATGAGTTTTACAAAAATGCACCCAATGATATGCTTAAACAAGTAGTCACTATTTACGATAGAGACTTTGATAACAACTGTTTGGAAAAACCTTTTGTCAACAGTATTATATTTCCAATACATAAAAAAGGAGATATCGATGACCCGATGAACTAACGAGGAATATCCTTTATGAACTGCGCTGCGAAGCTACTAATGAGTATATTGTCGACGAGACTAACAACGTGGGTGGAAAAGCACGATAAATTAAACGATTTTCAAGCAGGATTTCGGCCTCAACGGTTGACAACATATTCAACTTAGCATATTTTGTAGATTTTAAGGCTGCCAGAACCATAACTAAAGTTCAACGTAGTGCTGCACTATGTATGACTGGTGATTTGCGTACAACCCCAAGAGATGCACTTAACATAATGTTACACCTTATGCCTCTAGATCTTCTGGGAAGAGAAATCGCTAGTAACACTGCTCTCAGGCTGAGAGTAAGTGGTACCTGGGAAGATAGCAACTCTGGCCACTCTTCTATACTACTGCATCAAGTGGCGATACCGCCAAAACTTGACTACTGCATCCCAACAATCACGTTCACCACAATGTATAAAGTCACTATACCGAGTCGGCTGGACTGGAACTCAATGACACACTCAAAACCGAATGCCATCAATTTCTACACTGATGGCTCCAAACTGGATAGATAGGTGGGAAGAGGAGTATTCAGTCCAGATCTTCGGATAAAAACTTCATTTAGACTTCCTGATCACTGTAGTGTCTACCAGGCAGAGGTTATGGCCATCCAGGAGGCTTCCAACCTTCTGGAAATCACTGCAATCCCAGGAAGTAAAGTGTTCATTTTCTCAGACAGTCAAGCTGCATTAAAAGCCCTTGACGGCTTTATTAACAACACCAAAACTCTTACAGAGTGCCGCAGATCTCTTAATAAGATGGCTCAGCACTTTGAAATTAATCTCGTTTGGGTGCCTGGACATTCCAACATAGAAGGCAACGAGATGGCCGACCACCTCGCTAGACTTGGCACCACCACTCAGCTCCTACCGGATTAGAGCAACATAGGCGTGCCTCTTGCGACCTTTAAGCTACATACAAAGGAAACTACCTATCAAATAACCATGGATCGATGGCCAACAATTCACAAATGTGAAATATCTAGGCTTACATGGCCTACCCTTAATACTAAAAAATCTAGGACGTTACTCCGTCAAGAGAGAGTAAATATTTCTTTATTAGTAGGGGTCCTTAATGGACACTGCCTAATAGGAAGACACGCCGCTAGGCTTGGCATCAGGCACTACGACTTCTGTGGAAGCTACAACTCAGTGGAAGAGGAGGAGAGTGTACAACATCTCTTCTGTCATTGTCCAGCTCTTAGCAAAAGATGACTTACAGTTCTGGGTCGTCCTTTTCTAATCGATCTGTCAGACATCTCTGAAATAGATAATTTTTTAATTTCTACTATTTTATAAATGGTTTAACGGGGAAGTCCCTCCCTCTACGACGACAGCGTAGAAAGGGTTATATGGTAACACAACGGGCCTTCATTGGCCTAAGTAAAGAAATAGGATTCTCCTATTCTAACCATTGCAACCTAACCTAACCTAACCTAAGGCTGCCTGTGACCGAGTACCCCGCAAACATCTCATATACAAGCTCCAAAGACAAGGTGTATCAACAAAATTGATACTGTTTATCGAAAAAGAATACTCGCAAACGTATTGCGCTGATTGGACTGTGTGCGAGCTTTCTGAGAAGTTTAAAACAATAAATGGAGTAAAGCAAGAATGCCTTATGTCACTGCTGCTGTTTGCGCCGTACTTACATGATCTGCACGAACACTTAGGAGGTGGCCTGTATATCGACAACACAAACATTAGGGTATTAACGTACGCAGATGACATGGTGATGGTAGCGGACACTCCCTTTACCCTTTAGCAAATGATCCATAACCTCGAGACATACTGTGGGGCATGGAAGTCAATAAGGCGAAATCCGAGATTATGGTGTTTAGAAAGGGCGGCAGACTGGCAGCATCGGAGAACTGGACGTTTCAGGAGGAACAGGTCAAGGTGGTACCGGAGTACAAATTCTTTGGGGTTATCCTAACACCTACCATGAGCTTCAAGAAGCATATGGCAGCCAGGACAAAGGAAGCAAAGGCGAGTATAAACTCGATGTGGGCGAGTATCATCAACAAAGGTACAGTGAACCTAGCATCTAAATGGAAAATCTTTAGCTCAGTGAACAGAACAGTACAGTGCTATGGCGCTGAAGTCCGGTGGAGAAATAAAGGAAGAGGCAGACCAATTGCAGCGATATTTTTTAAAGAGAATACTCAAGCTACCAGAAAGCACACCGAACTACATATTGGTAATTGACGCAGGAGGCTTAGAGAAATGTTGGCGTATCATGGCATATCACTCGGAGACAAGCACTCGCATCCAGATTGGATTGACCACAATGTTCAGTTCCTAAACGCATAAAAAGCAGATAGCCGCATGCAACGCATGAACAAGGCGCCAGTAAGTGCAACAAGAATATGTAAAGACCTTAATTATGCAATAGGACCCACATACTGGAAGGAGTCCTTCAAGCAAAGCGAGATAATTTGGATAACGAAGGCCAGAGGAGATCTCTTATGGTTAAACAGCTGTCCAAGAAGAATTGTAAATGGAGGTATATGCTCACTATGCAATATGAATGAGCAGAAGAACATGCATCATTTTGTGGGCCGATGTCCAATACTACGGGAATTTCGTTGGCGATATATTAAAACTTGTACGTTTACTGAAGAAGAGGTGCTTATGGCCTTGAATGGGGGGAGGGGATGGAATAACCTGGCGAGTTACAAAGAGATAGCTTCATATTATAGAAGAAATGTTATAAATAAATATTTTGGTATATTTATAAAAAAAAAGGAGTATAATCTTAAATATGTAAATTTTTTTATGTGAGGCTGCCTTCACACTGTTCGACACATGATCCATGATATTGTAGTAGGCCTGCATTTCCCTATGAAATTCTATGAATTTGACAAGCTCTTCAAACTTAAAACCAGAGCTCGCAAATAACTGTTAATCGTTTACCCCTTTCCGGTCTGCGCACGAACATAACCGAAAAATAACACGCACGCTTGCTCTCTCTCTGAGCAGAACACTTTGTTTCGATTTGTTTTGGTTTTCAGTTGACCGTTCTCTGTTGAGCTATTCTTGTTATGCTCATTCAATAACAACTTGTAGAGAGCGATCCAACTGAGCGGTCGCACATTAACAGTCAGCAGATGAGCAAAAAAATGAACGGCTCAACGCAAACGCTCTTTTTTGTTTGCTTGTGTTTGGCTTGTGTGGCTCAGAAGCCCAAACGAACGCCTCATTTGCACACACACGCATACAAATGCAAATGACTTTTATTTTCTTCGTTCGCGTTCAAACGGTCTGCGAATGAGCAGAGCGAAAGGGCAACAATAAAATTGGTTTTTCTCTGAGCGCAGACCGATATATTCAGGAGACGAGGTGAACGGTTCCTCTGTGACTCTTTGCTCAAAGGGTCCGTATATAACAGTTATTTTTGGACATCGGAAAACGGTCAACAGTTATTGGCGAGTTTTAAGTTAAAACCTTACAAAAAGCAGGACTACTAGACTATCATGTCTCATGTGTCGAACAGTGTGAAGGCAGCCTAATACAATAGAAGTAAGGCTGACGGTTTTAAACCAAGCTTTGTTTGTTTATTATTAGTTAATCAATGTAAAGCTGTAAGCTATGAGAATGAACAAATTGAAAATAAACATCTATATATCTATCTAAAGGTCAAGCGTTCCAAAGAATCCGGAAATACACAACATTTTATGATTAATTAAGATAATCATGAAGATTAAATAGTTGGCAATTGAAGACGGGTAAATAGAAGGTGTCGGTCAATCGGTTTAAGGAAATATTAATATTTGCAATATTTTTATATGAAGTTAGATTGACATGAAGACGGGTAAATAGAAGGTGTAGATCGAACGGACCAAAAAATCGCGAAGTTTTAAAAAAAGTTTTTATGACTTTAGATTATCATGAACATTGAATTGTGTGAAAGGGAACTCTAAAGAAGGCGTAGTAAAATCATAAAAGTATAATTTTTTCCTTAGAAGGAATTTTAAAGAATAAATAAAAAAAACCGTTAATAAACTATGACCCAAAAAGAAGGCCAATAAAAATTACCTAAAAAAATTGCACTCTGATCAAGTTGCTCTGCTGAATATGCCCTTTGATTAATTGTGAGTTTTACTAAACGAATATATTCCTTTCAGATATGGCGGTGCACAGGCCTGCACTTTTTGTGCCATTTCCTCGTTAGCCATTGAAATGGAATATTGTAATACGGCGAATATTTATCAATATGCCAAGCTGTATCATAATAAACGACCGGGAGTATGGACATCCAGTGAGGATATACGTGTCATATATAATATCCTATCATTTTTGCCTGGCAATTTGAATTTGTTGAAGCGCACGGCGCTGCGAACTGAATTCGAGGATGTGACAACGGCCACGCCGGATCTCTATAGTAAAATATGCAACAATGGTAATGTTCCACAACATTTGATACTACAACAGCAACAACTACAGCTACAGCTACAACAAGAACAACAACTACAAGAACAACAACCAGCACAGACAGCACTAAATCCAAGCCCCACAACAACAAATTCTAATTCTATCCTATTGCCACCCACAGTTGAAACATCTGCCATTCCATCCACAACCACACCATCACCACCTACCACAACGACAACAACCACAACAACAACACCAAATCCCACATCAACATCATCCTTAACTAATCTAACACAAACTAATGAAAATTTCAATACTATTACTAACAATGCTGCCGATGTGCCGCCAACGATTGAACAACATCAACAACAACAAATGCTGGCCTTGATGCAACAACAAACACAATTGCAACAACAATACAACAATGCCAATGGTGATTTGCTCAATGCCACAACAACAACAACAACAACGTCGCACAACAACAACCACATTAATAATAATAATGCAGCAGCAACAGATGCTCAAAACTTAGATATTGTAGGCTAAACTATAAAACGAAATACCAAGAAATGAATCATTTTATAAATGTTTAAAATATTTCAAATATTAAACTATATATGTATATGTATACAACATTAATGTATGTATTTATTAATAATTAAGCCCAAAAAAACGAAAGAAAAAAAAACAAGCATTTCTTCAAGCATTTGACTGAGGAAATGTCCTAAATGTAAGCGTATTATTAAGTTCTAAGCTAAGTAATCGATTTTAATTAATTTATTTTCAATATTTTCGTTAGTTTTTGTAAACGATTTCTAATTAGTTTCAGTTGTCGAGAATTTTGTAACAGTTGCACCAGTTTATTCCCTTTTTTAAATGTCAAGTGTAACCATTTTTAGTGTGGCCGATTTCTCGATTTGGAAAGCCAGACAAGTTCGTACATAGAACTTTTAAAAATTTTAAGGTAACTTCAATAAAAGTAAAAACGGTCACACTAAAAAAAATGTACTTACATTTTACCTATGCTAAAATGTCCAAAATTTCTTTATCGAAAGTGCTGTAATTTTATGTTATGAGTTCTCTGCAGAAATTATAAATGATAAACATAAATAGTCACCTCACAAAATACGTAGCGAAATATATATGCACAAAAAAAATAAACACTATTCATTTTATTTTTATTAATATTTGTTTAAATGTGTTTTAAAAACATTGTGCCATGCTCTTTAAGCTTCAATTAAAAATAAACTCCTATTAATGATTAGTTAAACAAAACTGTTGAGCATTTTGCACACACACAAATTGATTCAATGTCCGTCCTAGCAACTGTTTTCTTTTTCCGCATGGAGTTGACTTAGGTAAACCCAATTGGCAAATATTTGTAAAATCCAAACCCCTCCCGCTCCCTCCCCACACATCATTGCACACACACACACACACACATCACATTGAACTGTAAATCCTAGCCACAAAAAAAAAATGCACATCACAATTGTAAATAATAGAATGTAGTTTCAGTCTAAAATAAAAATTAAACATCAGTTAATAGGCAAAACCTAATTATTGTATAAAAAAAAAAACTAAAATATATAATTACGAAAGCTAAGAACTATACAAGTGTAAAGCAAGAAAAACCCCCAAGCAAAGTATTATTAAAATATATAAACTCATGTGAACACATAAACAAAACAAACAAAATGTGGAAAGAAAATGAAAAAATATTTCAAAACAAATTTGTTTTTATTTTTTATTATTTACGATTGGTTTAGAAAAGATCAAAAAGAACTTAACCAAAATGCACAGGATGTTTTATATACTAACTAGAGGCAGCAGCAGTTCAGCAGCCTTTTGCAATTGACAGAGCTTTATGGAGTTTTCGTTGGTAAAAGTTTGCAGCAACAGATAGAGGTAGAAGGTATAGAGAATGCCGCTGTGCTACTGCTGCCTTGTTAAAGAAGTACACAGTGAGTCAATTATGTTTGTGAAGCTCGGCTAAAGTTATTAACAATTAGTTAAAAAAAATATGGTCAATAATTTGGAGGTCGTATCAAGATTAAAAAAAGGGAGAGGGAAATAAGGGGGGATCGGAAATTTTTAAAACTAAAAACACGTATATCTTTTAAAATTGATATTCAAAAAAATATATAATACTTCAATATTCGGGAACAGGTACCAGCAAAGTTAGCTAAAGGAAACATATGAGTGGTTCCATCAAAAGAATTGAAACAACTTTTAGAACTGAGATAGGATTTGTATACTTCAATACACTTTCAACTGCCTTTCTGTAAAATCCAAAAATTAATTTTCGAAATGTTTGTAAGATATACTTCTGATTCGGAGGAAAACTCCATTTCGACTTGAACTTTATTTCGAAGAGACGCACAGTGGGGCGAAAAGGAAAATCGCGCCATAATTCAGCGGAGCACTGTAGCCAAAAAAGATTAAAGTATTAAAAAAAAGTTAAAAGTTAGAAATATTTAGTGGAATTTTTTTTTAAGAATTAAAATATAAAAAAATTTACTTGTTTTTGCGAAATAAATTTTTTTCGAAACATAGGAAGCTAAAAACTGGCCAATGCGATTCTTTGCTAATATTATTAACTTGAAAATATTTTTTCGCAGTCAAAAGAGAATATCCTATAGTTTTCGTTGGAATAATCGGGTTAAATTTTCAAAACTTTTTAGATTTTAGAGATAATTATAATAAAAAACTACATAACCAATTTCGTATTATATTCAACAATTTTCTTTATTCCTCATCGCTACTTTCACCTGAATTAGAGTACTCCTCTTGAACTTCAGGAACATTTTCAAACAGATCTAAAGCTGATATTGGCAATTGATTTATTTTTTTTCTGTCTGTTGACCGACTGCATTTTCTCGAAAAATGTTCTATGTAAAGCTTGAAATCTTTGTTTCGTCCTTCCTGGACCTCCTCGGTTAATTGACCAATTGGAAGCAATGCATAATTAATTACTTTTGGGCCAAAGTCGGCTTCATATTGTACCAAGGGTACAAATTTACGAAATGCCTAGCAGTCTCCAAGGCATAATTTTTGAATTTGTCTATATTAAAATCATAGTTGCATGAAACAACTATTACCAATTTCTTATAGGCAATTTGTAGGACAAATGCAAAAGGCATTCAAAAAACCGAATCCATTTATGCAAATTTGAAAGCCCGAAATTCAAATTTTCCGCTTCCTTAATAACATTTCGTCTATGTTATTAAATTGTTTGCTTGTTACTCCGCAAATGTAACAATTAGATGTTGATGTTGTCTCTGTCAATGCATTACAAGCTTTTCCGTCAATCATTAAAAGAATTAACTGATGGCTTACTTCAACTTTAGCGCCTTCAACTTGAATCACAGTGTTAACAAATCGCTGAATTTCTTTCTCGACTCTTTAATTTTCTACAGTTATTTATAAAATATTTTCAAATTAAATCCACTCGCAAATATCAAGAAATTAAAAACAAAACAGATGTTAGAACAGCTGATTAATACATTAATGATCCAGGGCTGGCGATATTTGAATTTTGAAAATGATTTCACTTACTAAAAATTCAATTTTCTCAGAAAAGGCAAAAAAGGGCACGTTAATTTTTTCAGGACATAAAGTTTAATGGGTTGCCCAAAAAGTAATTGCGGATTTTTCAAAAGAAAGTAAATGCATTTTTAATCAAACTTAGAATGAACTTTAATCAAATATATAATTTCCATTTTGTTCGATAACCTTTGCCATCTTCCCGGCAAATTTTTGTATTCCACGCTCATAGAACTTCTGGCCTTTATCTGCAAAAAACTGAACCAAGTGCGATTTTATAGCCTCATCATTGCCGAAAGTTTTACCATTTAAGGAGTTCTGCAAAGATCGAAATAAATGGTAGTCTGATGGTGCAAGGTCAGGGCTATATGGTGGATGCATCAAAACTTCCCAGCCAAGCTGTCCCAGTTTTTGCCGGGTCATCAAAGATGTGTGTGGTCTGGCGTTGTCATGATGGAAAATGACACCTTTACGATTGATCAATTCTGGCCGTTTCTCGTTGATGGCTGCATTCAATTTGTCCAGTTGTTGACAGTAAACATCCGAATTAATCGTTTGGTTCCTTGGAAGCAGCTCAAAATATACCACACCCTTCCAATCCCACCAAACAGACAGCATAACCTTCTTTTGGTGGATATCAGCCTTTGAAGTGGTTTGAGCTGGTTCACCATGCTTGACCATGATCGTTTTCGATTAACGTTATTGTAAACAATCCATTTTTCATCTCCAGTTATGATTCGCTTTAAAAATGGATCGAATTCATTGCGTTTAAGATGCATATCACAAACGTTGATTCGGTTTGTTAAATGAATTTCTTTCAATTCATGTGGTACCCAAATATCAAGCTTTTTCACCAGTCCAAGACTTTGTATGTGATAATGAACGGTTGATTTTGGTATATTTAACTTCTCTCCTATCTCACGCTCAGTTACATGACGATCCAATTCGATTAATGCTTTGATTTGGTCATCATCAACTTCATTTGGCCGACCTGAACGTGGCTCATCTTTAAGTGAAAAATCTCCAGAACGGAATTTGCGAAACCAATTTTGACACTGTCTTTCTTTTTTAAGGCTTTATCACCATACACATCACGTAACTTTTTAGCAACTCTCTCTGCGCTTTTTCCTTTACGGAAATAATAAAGTAAAATATGACGAAAATGCTCTTTGTGGACTCCATATTAAAAAGGGCGCCAATCAAACAAATGTAAACAAAATTACGCGCACTTTTTTCTAAAGCAAGCTAATAGTGACAGCTAATAACTGACAAAAGAAAGAATGCAATTACAGAGTCACAAGCAGTTAAAAAAATTATAAACGCCGACTATATGAAAAATCCGCAATTACTTTTTTGGGCAACCCAATATCAGAGCCAAACCTCTTACGCTACAAATGTTGTTTTGTCTGTCAATTTCTTTTCAAAATGGAAAGCTATAACCATTACATGGAATACCCTTCAAATATGGTGTCTACGATGGTTCAAATACTCTATAAACTAGAGTTAGCAAAAGAAGCGTAACACTTAGTAAATTGTGTGCAAAAAAAAAGGATTGAGAGGGAAAACAAAAAGCGGTTTTAGTTCTGTTGCCTCAAACATTCGTTTCAGCGATAAACTATCCCTTGGCAACGCTGGGACATTGATTCGCTACTTATGTCAAGACAACTATTGAATCCTTTGCCAGCGATAACATAATTTAAATGGAGTTTTTGATTAGCTACCGAAGTGTTTTTTTAATAAAAAAAGCCGAAATAATAGGTTTAGCCACCGATTCGGTTCATGATCTGGTGTTTATAGCAGTGGTGCCCAAAATGCCAAAAGCCTATCCCATGGGATAGGAACTCAAAATTCTGCCGGCGTCGCAGCCGTCGCAACAGTGCTCTGTTAAGATTACTCTGCAAGGCAGATCAGACCGCAGAAGCCGTAAACTGCTCGGTATTCTCCGGCACCATTTATAGGTACCTCTGCATTTTACCAGTTTGCTTCCAGAACAACTGGTGTAATTTGACATTATTGACACACTGTGTATAAAGAACTTAACCTGTACAGTATATCTAGAATTGCACTCTGAATTGCATAGTTTTGAGGATATTAATCAATCGCATAGCATTAATCAGTAAAGTAAGTATTTTCTACATTATCTTTTTGGTTTTTATTTTTGGTTATTTTTGATGCGAACTCAACCTAAATTGGTTGTCGCGAAATGCGAAAGAATGTAGAAATCTAAATATATATGTAAAACAAATATTTATTGCTAATAACAAAATGTTTTAAAGACTGGTTTTTTGTACACTTTTAACTTAAGCATGTAAACTGATTATGTATAAATTATTGTATCTAACAAATTGAGCGCTTTAGTTTAACATAAGATTTCGACAAGAATTTTGGCTTTGGAGGTAAGCGAGTTTGAGATTGAGAAAAAAATGCATTTGAAATGAAAACTAAATGATCTGTTAGTTCTTTAAATTTATTTATTATTAATTGATGTGTTGGAGACCAAAACACAATTTTTAAAAAAACTAAAGTCATGGAGGATTCCGAAAATAATTTAATCAACCGAAACTTTCAAAGGTTTTGACGAAGAGACAGAGTTGCAAAAAATATTTAAAGCAGCGATGGGTAGCAGCTCGTTTCGGTCTATTTCGTTACAAATATAACTAATTGCTTTTATTTTGCTGCGCCCATTCCCATTATGATATTTCTGGTATCGATAAAATAGTAAATATTTCATTTTCATAATCGATGACCACATTATCTTAGCCGTTAATCATTTATTTTGAACGTATAATAATAATGAATATATTTTTCAAAAGTTCGCTTACAACAGGAACTAGGAATGAACACTTAAATTGTTTAGTGGTTTTTTAATAGCTTTTAGAAGAGCAACATAAATCGAAATGTAGAACTTTTTATGACTTGATCAATTTTGTATATTTTGATTTAATCAATTTCAATATTTAAAAAATATCACAACCTTTAATTGATAAGAAAAGTCACTTGTTGGGAGTGTGATAAAAAAAACTATGAGATTTTTTTTTCTGTTACCCTGTTTATACACAAAATAAATATCATGATAAATGCCCTGCAAAGTATGCTATAAAAATTAATATTGAAAGTTTACATACTTTGAAGGGCCTTTATCATGATATTTCTTGTGTGTGTATAAACAGGGTATGTGATAGCTCGAAACAATATCTGCGTGAATTCGCATTTCTGCGGAGATGGCGCCAAATTTTCAATAACAGACTTTGCTTTCGTATTGTTGATTTGAGTTGGAAAAACTTTTTTAACCGGAGGTTGGAACCATCAACATTTTTGTTGGTTAACTCAGGTTTGACATCAGGCCATAAAATCTGTAAGCCAACTCTCTAAGGTCCGATTTAGTTAGTCAAACTAACCTGAACTTGGCTGAAGTTGAGAGTCTAATGCTGAGCTTGGCTAGAATCCAGCATGATGTTCAGATTTAGTTTTGAACTCTTGTTTAGTTCCGATAATGAAGCTGTCGTTGAGAAAGCAAAAGCATTTAAGCGCCGAATACACCACACAAGCAAGTTTACGCAAATTCAGACGCATATATCTCATTCTGGTCTTTAAACTATTTGAAACATATTTCAGAGGGGCCATTGCGCTATCGGCCTATGTCAAATGCTGTGAAAGCCGCTTCCAAATTAAATATTAGTCACCTTTTCAATATTTTCCAACTTCTTAGTTGAAAATACATTTCGTTACCTGAGTTGCATTTCCAATCCGGGAAAGCATGTCGAAAAACTTTTCAAGAATATTTTAAATCAGAGATTCCCCTAAATGTGACGCTAAAATGTGACTGCGTCTCTCTCTAACACACAGTGAAGCATGACTTCTGCAAGCATTCGGTGTGAAATGGCTATTCTGTTCGTCCCTCAGGGGCTTTGGCTGGGGAACGCTGTTTTAAAAAAATAAAAATACTTCAGTGATTCAGGTTCAGGTTCGTTTTTTGGGATGTTAAAACGAATTCGGTTTCCAGAAATCCCGAAGAAAGCCCTGGTTGAAAAAACTGATACATTTGCGGGCGATATCTTAGAAAAAAACTTACATATGGGGGTACCACAGAAATCTCTAGAGAGTTTGCTTACGATTGGTTTGTAAATCTCTCAAAAAATTCGATGGTGCCACAGAACTTCGAAAGATTTTCTTATTAGAAAATCTAGTTAGACCACCAGATGTTCCAATTGAAGTTCCATCTCTAAAAACAGGGCTGAATCTCTCGCCAAAAAACCAGGAAAAATCTTTTTCCTTGTGGTGGTCGATGTAGGCTATTTCTTCTTCGGTGGTCGACACCATCGACAGGGGGAGCTAGTGAGAAAAGAGCTTTGCTAAATCTCCAAACAAAACACGGGAGGTTTGAAATCAACCAACAGAAATTTCTGTGGCACCTAAGAACTGGAATTCGGTTGGAATTTGGTTGGAAGAGGTTTCTGTGGCACCACCGATATAGATTTTGGTGACCCCGACCTACCATTTTAATCAGAGAACAATCAATTGCCTGCTGAATTTACATTTCCGTTGAGTAATCGAATTTGAATAAAACATCCATTTCGTTTAGTCTTCGTTTCATATGAATTTAATTTGACTATTTCAAAGTTGTCTTAGCTTTAAAATGAATACATTATATTTTGGGCATTCACAAGCCATCTTAAGTCTTAAATTGTTAAGAAACGACAACAAAAAACTTGCAATTATTTTTAGGCTCTTAAGAGGTACACAACTTGTGTCCTAAATTTAAAACGGAGCTAGTGAATACCTTCACTATTTACATTAATTTAACTTTATTTATGGTGTAATGACACGACATACTTTGTTATTTTTAAATTAAGACTATATTTATATGGTTTTAAAAAAGAAACATAACTTATTTAGAGCTTTATAAAAATCGTGTCATCTACGCTTTAAAATTTTTGCAAACTCTGTCTGTGACACAATTCGTTGCTTCAATCATCTATTCTATTTTCATTTCTCATCAAACGAAAAGCTCTACATATTTACAACTAATGACCAATTTTTAAAAATTATGTTTTCTAAGCACTCTCTAGATTAAGTAAGTTAGGAACCCTTATATGGTATAAAAATAAATAAACCTTATACCTAGAAAGCTTGTAAATTCCCATACTGAAGAACACGGTAATGAATGCTTCATCTGTAATATACAAAAAGAAATCATGATAATTTCTAAAAAAAAAAAAAAAAAAACAGTTAAGACACAAAGTAGTTATAAATACTAAAAAAAAAACACAAAAACTAAATGAATATTTATATATAAATGTATGTGTATTTGTATCTGAACAGCGCCAAAAGCAAACAGCTTCAGAAACCCCCTAAGAACTGCACACACACACACACTTCTCGAGCAAAATGGAACCTTTCCAAGACTAACTACCTTCACACATTACAAATATATAAAACAAAAAACTAAAGGAAAAACAAAACTTATCTAATTGATGGTGTTATGCAATTTATAAATGTGATGAATGTGAAAGTTAAGCGTACTTCCCCCAACCAACCCCTCCCCACAAAATGAAATGATATACTAAGAAAGCTGAATGTAGCGAAAACTTACGTAAGCATACCCACGATTTTAGAGCTAAGCATACAAAACGAAGGCAGACCATAGTTTTTAAACCAAAGAATTTCAGCAGAACAACCAATGGAGTGCTTGTAGATGGCGAAAGGCAGATGCCGGCTGCATGGAGAATGCGTGCAAGCATATATCTATAAGTTACGGAATAAGCCAATGAAAAGTTGACAAACAAAACAACAACCAAATTATAAAACTAACGATAAAGCGTAAAAATAAAGAAACATCCAATTGCAACTTACTTTTAATTTGGTCTACGAGTTTCAGCCGTAAACTCGATTTGCATAAGACCAAACTGGCTGCGTTTGAGTACATTTGGGATCCAAGACAACAGCAGTCCCGATTTGGTCTGAAACATCAAAAGAATGCGATTACAATAAAGGGAGACAGTAAAACAACTGATTACTTTTTGTTTGGCATCGAATTGAATTTTCACTGTATAAAGACTGAGTCGGGCGTAAACTGGACGCTGATTTTGTTTTACGGGCTGCTGACGCACATAGTAGGGCTCATAATGACCATCCGCCTGACGTTCAAAACAGCGTTCCAGCTGTAGGCAGATCTGGAAAATATCAAGAAATTTATTGTTATTTGTTGAGGCATCAGAAAAAAGGACTTGGGAATTGTTTAGTTACACCTATTTTTGCTCTTCAACATGCTTTGAGTTGGGAGTTACAACCTTCTGCTTTTATGATAAGTTTAATTTGTTACTCACATTTGGATTGCTAAAGATCCGTCGAACCGTATGAGTGCCGTCAAAATGCCAAACATATTTGGTGCGCCCTTTGTATTTTCCAGAATCAATCACCAAAACTTGAGAAAGCGGACGACGCTTAATGCCAGCACTAAAGCTCTTGCTGAAATGCGAAAAGGTTTCCTGAAAGTAGATAAAAAAGTTCCAAAGTGTTAAAAACAGGGAATCAAACCGAATCGTATTTCGGTTTCGGTTTTGGTACGGATCAGGGATTACGAATAATTTGAGTACGAACGCTCTTGAAAAGAATTCGAGATAAATTCGTTTGGATCATGTAGGCAAAGGGAGATAGGGACGATAACTTTGAGAGAATAGCCTTGGACGTGCTCTCACAGAGAGAGAGAGAGAGAGAGAGAGCGCATGCGCGGTCTGCCGTATTAAAGGATGGTATAAAATAAAGACAATGGGCGGTATTCAGCATATAATTCCGATTTACGATTTGTGATTAATGTTTGCCTATCTTACCTGCTGAAAAACATAGAAATCGAACAAAACGAAATCGATTAGTTAACATCAATGGAACATCAATGGTCAGCCTACCTTTGTGCAGACATTCATATGAAATTTTCTATTAAACAAATCCATAAATATTGAAGATTTTGTGTGAGTGTTTTGCATTGATAAATAGTACTTTAGCTACAGAATATATAAAAGTATGCTATCAATTCCACACTTGAGCAATCGCAAATCTTGAATCGGCAATCGCTAATCGGAATTATCTGCTGAATACGCCCAATGTTAAAAACACCTTATATAATAAACATAATATTATAAAAAAGAAAAATTATCTGGCCCCGTGCAGATCATTATATTCTTGTATTTATATTCTTTAAATAGCTGCCACTGCAACTTCATTTGCAACTTCCTACATGTTGTACATTGTGCCTCATTTTATTTAAATCTTATAATCAAAATACAAATCAGCTGGCCAATTTATTTATTTTCCGATTTTGCTATTTTCTTTTGAGTGGAAGGAAAATTCGTAGTTGCAGTGAAATGAAGAATGTGAGCAAGACTACAGAATTGGATTCTCCTGTTGCCGTCTGCAGGCCTGAGGCCGCATAAGTCCAATCATAATTGTTTCATTTCCATTTGGAACCTTTTTCAGGGCGAGCAGGATCCAACTTGCCTCCAACTCCAAGTGCCGCAAGATTCCATTCTGATTGTCTGGTATGAGGCAGCCACACGAAGTGATTATATGCAACCCTTTTTTCAACTGATCACCAACTGCTTCCCAAGCACATTTTGTAAATTGCTTGCCATCTGCGATGTCCCACAAACATGCTTTTTCACTGCATCAATTAATGCATTTTTGTCGTCATAACTAAAATTTTGCGGACGATTTTTAGTCTTGCACTCCTTTTTTTTTTTTTTTTTTGCCTTGCCTTTTGACAAATGACACAAGGAAAAAATGACTGCCCAATATCTCTGGGAGAAATATCAGCTGTTCGATACAGTCCACACGGTTCATCGAAAAAAAAAAAAAAAAGGGGGGGGGGGGGAGAGGGGGGGGGGGGGGGGGGGGGGGGGGGGGGGGGGGGGGGGGGAGAGAGAGAAAAAAAAGAAGGGAGGGGGGGGGGAAGGAAGGGGAAAATCCCTCCTCCAGGAAAAAAAATTTTGATACAATTTCCACTTTTTAAGAATACAGCTAGAAAAATTCGAACGCCCTCCGTACTAGGCTTCCCTCGGAAACTGCATGTAGACGAAAATCGAGCTGTTCACAATTTCACATCAGCGCATGCGCTGCTGTGTTGGTCGAAATTGTTTAGGTTGCCATTCAGCTGAATTAGGGTTCGAAAACGATTCGAACATTCATTCGAAAAGAAAATCTATTTCTATTTCACTCGGAAACGGGAACATCCTAATGAAAACTATTCGGAATAAGAATCGTTTTACTTTTTAAGTCCACTCGGAAATGGGAACAGACCTCATAGATTTTGGGCTATAACTTTTTAAAAGCGAGACAAAATTCCAGCAGAATATTTTCTAGAATTATTTAAACTTGGAGAAAATCGATTTTATCAAAAAAATAACCACATTTTCCGTATTCAAATCCAAAAAATTCTATCTTATAAGCAAAACCAAAACTTCGTGCTTCGTTTTTCTGAAACGTTATTCAATGCAGCTTACATTAAAACAAATTTGGTTGGAATAGGACACTTAATGTGTCCACAGGACCAACAAATGTAAAGAAACCTCGCTAAAAACACGTTTCTGCAAACGTGAACCTGACGTGCTGAGGAAAACAGAAGGATTAGGCTGATAATGCTCAAGAAAGTCTCAAACTAGCAAAGTATCAATGGTTAATGTCACAACTTGTTCCTCATCAATGTTAAATCTTATCCAAGCACTTATCTTTAGATGGAAATCAAATTTGAATCTTTTACCTTATGCACATGAAAGCTTTGCTTCACCAATCGTGTCGAAATGGCAGACTCTGAGGCGTCCACTCCTGGTTCGAGGCAATCATTAAGCAATTCTATTACATAATCCAACCAGGCGGAATAGGCCAGAGCCGGCTGCACTTCGGCTCCCAAATTGTTCGAGTTAATGATCAACTCCCTCTTGGCGGGCAACGGTGGCTGCTTGCGTGACTTGACTTCATTCACAATTTCAGAGGCCTTGATGGTTGTCTTCTTGACCACCGCCAAGGTGGGCAACTCAATGGCAGGCAACTGGTGGCTGACTTCGGGCATTGTCTCTGCATAAATGGGTGGACCGGCCAGTATATTAAGCGGTTCACTACTAATCATGGGCAGCTCAATATCCGCGCTGCTAAGATCAATTTGATCCGTCAACTGATATTGATCCATTAGCTCTATATTGCAATCGGTGAGTTCCAAATGCTGATCCTCGGGCTTGGCAAACACATTACAATTGGACAGAAGCTGGGCATCGTTGGCATAGTGCATCACAGCCGTGTTGCTGCTGCTGCTGGTGGCTGCTTGCAAACTATCCACATTGAAAGTGGAGTCGGACAGATCTGGCACGGTCAGCTGTGGGAATTAAACGAATTAAATCACCAAAAATTAAATGTAATGAGAACTTACATCCAAATGATCGCCAAACACAAGAATATCCACTTGTGGATCAATATCATCCACCAAATTCATGCTGAAAGGCAAATCATTCTGTGTGGCTTCACCCAAAGGTATCTCCAGCTTGGCGGGCATCCAAAAAGACTGCAAGCTGCTGGTAAAGTTTCCATAGATCCTCTTGCCTTGCGGTGAGCTGAGTATGCCGGCCAGCACCATTAGCAAATGATCACACATTTCATCCTGCATGACCAGCGAATTGTCGGGCTCCACAATAATCTTTAGCTTGCGGCAGGCACAGGCATACAGGCCCCTTTTGGTGGACAAGCCATTGGCCAGAGCTGTGACATGTAAACGTGCAGCAGGAAAGGATTCAGAGCGTTCACATTTTACAGCAAATGTGGTAGCATTTAGACGCTGTACGGCCGGCAGCTGCTCCTGTTCGTCGGCCCATTTGTATTGCTGCCAAAGTTGTTGCTTCTGCTCTAGGCCTATGTTGAGATTCCAGAGCACCTCGCGCGACACCTTGTACACCTGGGCCAGTGGCATTTCGGAGCCCAGCTCACGGCAGGCCTTTATATGACGACAATCGTTGGCATTCTTGGATCTTTTACAGGCATCCACATGGCAGATGGCTTTGCTGGACACCACCGCTGCATTTGGCTGCAGCGACACTGTGACATCCTGTATGCTTACAAAGTTACGTGCTTGTGTTTCGGTGGTACGCAGGGAATAGATAGAATGGCCCGGGCTTAGGGAAACCAATTGAACTGCCTCCAGTTTGTTTTTGTTTTGTGGGCAAGCCGGATTGCGGCATAGCTGGGCGCGATTGCCGTTAAGTGTACCACACCTGGGACATTTTCTGACGCCCCTTTGGGTGATATTTTTACGTAGAGTTTTCATGGTTTTTCCCATCAAAAACATCAAAAAAACTGTTTGTTAAGGGTACTCGGCTGTTTACATTTTTGGCGTGAAATGCAGCCCTGCAAGCTAATCAGCTGATTAGAGATGGCAAAAATTAAAGTAACTGTGACTTGAACTCGGTCACACTGGCTGGTCTGGTCACACCGGCGAGTCCGCCCCCCCTGTCAACAGCTGATTTTTGTTCGCTGTCACTGTGACTTCTCTGTTGCGCATCTCTAACAAACAGTGTTGGGTGCACACTGGCCCAAATCAAAACAAAAAATAGTCGAAACTTCCACCAGACCAGGACAGGATGTCTCATCCTCTGGAGACACCCACGCATTCTCGCAAATATCCCTTTGCGAACATGCGCATTGGTGATCACACTGTGCTGGACACCATCGAAGGACGATCGACCTGCAGGCACTGTGGCCGATCGCGCAAATTCTTCTGTTATAGCAACAATTGCTATAAACCCGTGGGCGAGCTGGAGAAGGTGTTGCCCTGCGTGGAGTTGCCTCTGCGTATAGACATCATTAAGCACAAAAAGGAAATCGATGGTAAAAGTACCGCCGCGCATGCCGCCGTGCTGGCTCCTGATCATGTGAGAATACACTCGTTTCCCGACATACCCGACTACAGAGCCGAGGAGGGAGTGGTGCTAATCTTTCCCAGCTCCAAGAGTTTGACAGTGTCCCAGCTGTTTGAACGCAATGTGCAGCTGAAAATTGACGATAACTATGGCCTGCCCAAGGGACATCACATGGGCACCATGCTACGGCGACGCATGGATGAAGTGGAGCTGCCACAGGGGAAGGACAGCTCAACTAAGCGCCGCTATAACTATGACAATCTGCCCATTAGACGTGCAGTCTTCATAGACAGCACCTGGAATCAGAGTCGTGGCATTTATGCGGATGAGCGTGTGCGTGGACTGCGCACGGTGGTGCTACAGAATCGTCTGTCCCAATTCTGGCGTCATCAACGCGGAAGTCCACGCTGGTATCTGGCCACCATTGAGGCCATACATCAGTTCCTGCTGGAGGTACATGTCAATGCCTGGGGTCTGAATTCGCAGTATCGTGGCTTGGATCAACTGGAGATTACAGAGGGCTTCCATCAACTGGCACAGCCACTGACAGTGACAGCTCCGGCTGAAGATGTGGAGCGCCAGGCGCCCTACAATGGGCATTACGACAATCTTTTGTTTTTCTTTGCCAACATGTATGACCTTATCCACAAATACTACGATCACAATGAGTTGATATCCTACCGGCGTCCAATTTAAATCAAAAGTTGTTTGTTTATTGGTAAATTTAATATTAAAACTATTTCTTCTTCTTCTTGCCCTCATCCCCAGACTCGGAGGGCGACTGCTTAGGTTCGATATTCACCGGCTTTTGCCATTTGAGCGGATTGCGGCGATAGAAGGGCCAGGGGGGAATGGTAATCTGATGGCACAAAAAAAGGCAGAAGTTAGTCTTGGGTGGGGTTGGATCTTGATCTTGGATACTCACCAGTGAGGACAATAGAAAGCCCACGCCTAAAATGTAGACAGTTTGCGAGAACTGCTGCACAAATGCTCCATAGAGAAGGCCCACCACACCAAAGAATGTGATGATGAGACGGGACCAGCGCTCTGCTTTGGCTTGGCCCTCAAAGTCCTGGCAAATGAGTGTGATGTGAAAAAGGATTCGCTGGGATTTGGGGAACACTTACCATATGTGTCTGCACCTCAAACATGATGAGATTTCTTTGCTTGCTATTCACGTAAACAAAATTTCAGGCAGGGGCACGTCAGCAGTAGGAATAATTATCGACTATCGATTTTACTAGAGCGGAGTAACTCAGTAACTGATTAGGGATGGCCATTTTGGGAAGAGTCGTGGTGAATAAATTTCACCTCGAATATGTATGGCGGGGGGAAAATTTTAAGCTCTCAGCTATTATCTTTTTGGCAACACTGGTTTAAACAGCTTAAGCACGTTTCGTGTTTTGTTTCACCGTCAAACATCTTCAGTTTGGTCTTTAATTTAACCATGAATCGTCTTACAAACGAACAACGCTTGCAGATTATTGAATTTTATAATCAAAATTCATGCTCGGTTATCCACATTTTTACCGAAAAATTGTGTTCAGCGACGAAGCTCATTTTTGGCTCAATGGGTACGTAAATAAGCAGAATTGTCGATTTTGGAGTGAATATCAGCCAGAAGCATTGCAAGAGCTACCAATGCATCCAGAAAAAGTCACAGTTTGGTGCGGTTTATGGGCTGGTGGCATCATTGGACCGTACTTCTTCAAAGATGATGCGAATCGTAACGTAACTGTGAATGGTGAGCGCTACCGTGAGATGATATCCAACTTTTTTTGCCCAAAATGCAAGAGCTTGACTTGCATGACATGTGGTTTCAACAAGACGGTGCCACATGCCACACAGCACGCGCAACAATGGACTTATTGAGAGGCGAGTTCGGTGAACATTTTATTTCACGTTCGGGACCGGTCAATTGGCCGCCTAGATCGTGCGATTTAACGCCTTTAGACTATTTTTTGTGGGGCTATGTTAAAGCTCATGTCTATACAGACAAGCCCGCTTCAATTGACGCATTGGAAGACAACATTGAAGCATTTATTCGTGAGATACCGGCCGAAATGTTGGAAAGAGTATGCCAAAATTGGACTAAACGGATGGACCATTTGAGGCGCAGTCACGGTCAACATTTGCATGAAATAATCTTCAAACATTAAATTATATGGACCGTACTATCGATTCAAATAAAGATTTTATGCATTTTTCTGAATTTAATGTGTTTTTTTTTAAACTTTCCTATAGCTCTTAAAAAATCACCCTTTATATGCAAAGAGCAAAATATTTCTAGTAATCAAGAATTTCAGAAAAAGATGCAAATATTTAGAGTGTTTCAAAAAGGCATCAGCAGTGAAAAGTATCTACAAACGAAGAATGTTGGAATATGGGTTGAAATATTACGACCGATCATTGAAAATACGGCGAAATAGTTTAACTAATTTTGATTACCCGCTATTCTTTACGTGGCAACAGTTTGCGCGAAAATTCATTCTAATCGATTCCTATCTTCTCTTCACCTTGGGTCACCGAGCGAACAGTTGTCGATTGATGACAACGACAAGAATGATAGAGACAGCGAGACATCTTCAAAATTGAAAAAAACGGAGTTTCTGATCTCTTTGCATGTTTTTACTGCCGTCAATGCTGCAATTCTAACTTCAGATTTCATCAGCCTATGCTGTGTTGCTTAAAACAACAAAAATGAATCATCTTTCGATGTATTTTTTTGAAAAAAATCAAGAAAATTGCCGACGAAATGTCACTTGCGTTGAAAATTTCATTTATATGATCGTCAAAAAACGCCGAATGTCCGCCATTTTGTAAAAAAAAAAATCACAAAGTTTTTTTCGAGGGTCAGACCAGCACTATAACTTTTTTTGGACACCCACTTTGACGGCCGATAACTTTTGGAACAGCCCTCGCATCCAAGCAGTAAAATTATGTTTGTTGACTTTTATCTGTTTGTAACTTATTAAATAAACAGAATTGGAAAAACTCTTTGCGTTTTCAAATAAGATTTTTTTTTAAAAAAGGTCCATAAAACAGCCTCGACATGGAGAATACCCCCTTAACTCGCATTAACTCGCATAATAAATAATTAATTTATTAAATTTAATTGTTTTACAATTAAACAAACTTATTTGTTATTATTTATAAATGGGAAATTATTTAATTTAATTAATTTAATTTAATTTAATTTAATAGTAAAAAAAAAACCGCCGCTCAAATTAGCTACCGACTAAAATAAAATATGTTATTTAATTTTAGTCGGTACCCAGAGAACACTACGTGGAGGTTTTGAGTCGGCATGAGTTGACCCAACAATATCTATTTTGAGATATAGTTTAGAAAATACATTGTTTCCCACCTAAAACTAATAAAAATTACATTAAAATAAAAAGTAATAAAATAAATAAGATATGAAGTAGAGTAGTAGTAAGTAAGAAGAGAAGAAAATATTGTAGAAAATGAAATAGAAAAGAAGTAGAGTAGTAATAAGTAAGAATAGAAGAAATAAAATAAAAAAGCGGATTATGGATATAGAACGGTAAAAAAAACCGGGTCCTGTTCAAAACCTAATCTTAATCTTACGCACCGAGGATATGACGCTTTAGCGAAGCGTCTTAAAAGGAAATAAGTATACGGACCGTTTGGAAAGACAATTTTGGAAAAAATATTATCGATTGGCCGCGAATTATAAAGAATTATTATACAACAAAGTCGAGGCTGTCATTTTGCAGGTTTTGTACTAAAAATATATAAATTCTTTTCTTCAAAACTTAACCACAAAGCTTAAATACATTAACTTACCAAATTAATATACAAATTGATCCCAATCAGCATGGTTTTTTTTATGGCCGTTCTACGGTTACGAATCTAACTGTATTTAGCAATATTTGCATTTCTGCATTTGAAAATCGTTGTCAAGTCGATGTGATTTACACAGATTTCTCTAAAGCTTTTGATAAAGTTTGTCATAATGCCCTTTTATCTAAGCTTTCCAAACTTGGCTTTCATTCTTCCGTACTCAATTGGATTAAGTCTTATCTTGTTGGTCGATCGTATCAAGTGCTTATTAATGGCAAACTTTCAAGCCCCTACGTTGCGACATCTGGACTCCCTCAAGGTAGTGTACTGGGTCCGCTGCTATTTACAATATTTATTAATGACATCGGTTTTCTACTTAATTCACATTATCTTATGTATGCTGATGACTTAAAAATTTTTAGATCTATAATAAATCTTAGAGATGCTGAAGATCTTCAATCAGCGGTGTCACAGAAATCTCTTCAACCAAATTCCAACCCAAAACCAATTCTTGGTGTCACAGAAATCTCTTTCGGTTGGTTTCAAATCTCTCGTGTTTTGTCGGGAGATTTAGCTAAATTCACCAACCAAACAATTTCGATATGCAAAATTAGTTTTGGAAATGTGAACAACACTATTTTTCTGGATAGGTTGCAGCAAATTAATTAAATATTTTATTTGTTTTAATATTAAAATTTGTGTTTTAATAAAAACTCTCCTAATGCTGCGTAACAATTAAAACCTGCCAACCACAGCGCCCTCAAGTTATGGAGTCGCCATCTGTGTACCAAAATTGGCACCAACAAGGGCTTAGAGTTGTCAAGTTATATTTTATGATTGGCGCAAAAATATTTTTTAAATTTTGCATCTTATTTTTGGAGAATATGACTTAAATTTGAATTATAATTTAAAAATGCATCATAAAACATATAACACTATCAAAAAATTGCATTTAAACATCAAATTAACTCATAACTAGAAGATGGGAAATTTTTTTTGGGAGAAAGGGCAACCCTGTTAACAGATTGGATAGAAATGTCCCATTAGCATGGACACAAACCTTCCAACTCGATTTTCATATAAGAAAACGAAATCTCTTGAAGTTCTGGGACACCGACGGATTTTTCGAGCGTTTTGCAAACCAACCAAGGCCAAAATCTCTAGAGATTTCTGTGACACCCCCGAATATGATCTGAATTCTGTTGCCGACTGGTGCGCGAGGAATTTGCTGTCTCTTAACTTTTCCAAATGCTTCTATGTAACATATGACAAACGTGAGCTGCCGATGCTTACTTCTTATACTATTGCTCATCACGCTTTACGGCGACAGTACGAAGCCTTAGATTTAGGTGTTTTGTTTGACTCTAAATTTCAGTTTTCTGAGCATATAAATTATATCCTCCCCAAAGCTTATTCAATGCACGGCTTTGTAAAGCGAAATTCTAATCAGTTCCATGATCCTTATACACGATTGAGCCTGTACTCTGCCTTAGTGCGTTCCAGAGTTGAATATGCTTCGCTTATCTGGAAACCTTCCGCTGCAGTTCATGTGACTAGGCTGGAGCGTTTGCAAAAAACATTCCTCAAATTTGCACTTAATAATTTAAATTTTTCCGAACCCTTACCACCGTATTTGAGTAGATGTCGCCTCATGCATATTTCTACCCTTGAGGATAGGAGAACAATTGCATTTTTTTTAATTTTACTTCCAAACTAGGAATTTAAATCGAAATGAATTTCGGTTTCGCTCAAGGCATATATATTGGCCGAAACCTTTTATACTCTATACCAAAGGTAACAGAGAGAACGAATCATTTCCGACCCTATAAAGTATAAATAATCTTGACAAGAATCAACAGCCGAGTCGATAAAAATACAAATCAAATACGAATATGATACGAAAAGGGATTACGAATCGATTTTCCGAAGAAATGATAGAGATCGGATGAGCGATTCTCAAGTTATAAGCAAAAAAGACCAGTGAGCCAGTGAAAATGTTATGTATACAGTCTGAGTTTACGGAAGCCGCTTGTGAAGTTTGGATTTGGGGACGTAATGTTTCAATTCGCCCTTCTCATTCCGACAGAGCCTTTCTATGTTTTGTGTGTGGGAGTAAGTTTGTGAAATAAAATCGCAACTTATGCTAATTCTTTTTGATTTTTTCACCACAAAGAACACTTAATCATCGAAAATAGTTTTATGGATCAACCTTTTTTACTATCACTCAGTCCGCTGTTCTTTGATGTAACCTTGGGAAGCATATCACCTTAGGTGCATATTGACTTTTTTGTATCAGATGATTCGATGACGCGCTTTGATGTTCACTGCACAAAATCTGTTTATATAATATTCTAGATCTTTCTATTCTGAAAAGCATAATGAGATCCGAACAATCTTGAGTGTCCTTAGTCCCCCCCTTAGCCAATTCCTAGATCCGCCACTGTAAATAGCAGAGTTGTAAAAACGTTATCGTATAACGGGTATATCAAAGTCGAGACAAAGTTGACAAAGTATTCTGAACTGTAGGAACTATTCTTGTTATTCCAGCTACCCAAGTAAGCGTACGTTTATTTTCGGAATCGAAGTCTAAAACGTCTCCCCTAAAAATTCGTATGGACGCAAGAACAAAGTCTATTTCAACCGGTTAGTGCCAAAACATAAGCCCGGTACTGTAGCATAAGAACAAATATAACAAAACAACAACAATAGTCCATATTTTAACTTGAGAATGTTGTATGGGTACGAATACAATAGAAAACTGATGTAAATCGAATACATCCATAATACGTGTGTGTCGATTCCCCTGAACCAAAGTGGATTTCATTAGCTCTAAATCAAGGAATCTAGCCGAATTGTATTTCGGTTCCGGTTCTGGTACGTACCGAAACTTATGTTTCGGTAAAGGGTTCTGTTTTCCTTCTAGCATTATTTCGATATTCTGTTCCGTATCGGTACCTGATTTTTTTTCGGTATTCCTGTAATTTCCATTTAATCCTTTCTTGATAAAGTAAATCAAAATTCTTCTTAAGTCCTTCGTTCGTTTTTGAATAAAAATCGTTGTTCATACATTTATTTGTACAATGTCGTGGTATGGCGGCATGAACCGTGGACGTTATTGGATACTATTTGATCATGATTCATATGTCCGTATGTTTAAGCTAATAAATAGGTGGTGCGATTACAAAAACTATGTTTAATATTAAATGCGATTGGGCATGGAATTGGGCATTCAAACTCGTGCAGCTCGTGTGCGTCGCATATGCATTATATTGATCACACAAATGACCAGCCAGGCAAATACTGCAAGCCAGGCAAACACAAGGGTAAAATATAAGCAAGCAGCTGTATTAATGCGTCCGTAGCGGCGTCTCTCATACGAAATGCTCTCCACCAGATAGTCCATGAAATCGAAAATTGCTGCACACGACAGACGCTGCTTGATCACGGGCACTATGTTACCCACACCTTGAATCTCTTTTAGTAGGGACTCTCTGTACTGTTTGCAAGTAACCTCAAAGCCATCAGTGAATATGGAAGCATAGATGAGTTGATAAATGGCCATGATCACGGAAATAACTGTGGCAGGAAGCCCTGAAAGTAAAGAAATTTTAGATGCGATTTTAAAAACGAAAATAATTTTAAAAGAAAATTAGAATGGCCTATTTGTCAATAAGAATCTTGGCCGAAATTTTCAAAGCATTTTAGCTTTAAAACCTTTCGTAAGTCAACTGGAGGATGTCCTGGAAATCTCTAGGGATTTCGGCCTAGGTTGGTTTTCAAATCGCTTGAAAGATCCTTCGGTGTCACAGGACTTTAAGAGATTTCATTTTCTTATTTGAAAGTCTAGTTAGGTTTGTGTTTCAGTTAATGGTCCATTTCAGAAAAAACCAATTTTCCCGGTTCAAACTGTTTGTAAGTGATTTAGTGCCTGATCTCAGAAATTATGTAACCTACGAACTCGAAAAGCTGTTCGTAACGTTTGAACGGAAAGAGATATTTGAAAAATTCCAAGGGAAATGTGATAGAGAATAAGAGTAGCTTTAAAATAAGATAAAAAATGTATATTGTAGGTCAACAGGTTGATTCAGGATCGGCTGCCAAAGAGCAAAGTAGGCAAGACATATTAAATTACGATTTTATTAAAAATGTGGTTGTAATAGTTACTAAATTTAATAAAAAGCTTAGTTTTGGATAGTCAAAAAATTTATTTTTTATGAAAATAAATATTTCTACGAATTTTTAGTTTAGCTATTAATTAAATTTGAATAATTTTAATTAGTTTTCGCAAATTTAAAAAAAAAAAAAATTTTGAAAAAAAATTATACTTGGAAATTTTTGGAGATTTTATTTTTTACCATTTCTTGTCGCACTTTGAAACAAATTTCTTTAGAACTATTTGACCGATTTTGATAGTTCTTTTTTTGTGGAAGCTAACACCCAAATCAATGTTTGAAATCTATCTATAAAATCTATATTTTCATATCATTGAAAAAAGTTTTCGAAACTTTAAATGCGATTATGTCGGATCCACTTTTTCCAAAATGGTTGCAAAACTTTAGAGAGTAACTGTTGACCGATTTTCAAATTCTTTTTTAAATTTCTCCATTCTGGTGTGAACTAGGATATTTTTGATCGGTCTAGGACCAATAGAGTGGCAAAAAAAAGTCGATTTCGAAATAATGATTTTGAAACCCCATAACTCCGCTGTTTATTGACCGATCCACCAGAATTACATCAGTTCTGAACAAAACACCTTCTTTGTTTTCACATTCAGAAAATTCGTTATCAAAAAATTGTTGTTACTATGGGCCTATGTTAATATCGCTTATAGTTTTTGTGTTATTTAATTTTTTGTAAACCTTTAAAAAAATGACACCTGAATGTATACAGTAACCTTAAAGAAAAATACGAAAGATTTTTAATCAAATAACAAACACTTCAAAGCACGGCTGCCAAACCTGCGAAAAATCGGTAGAGGTTTACTCCGGGGTTGGAACCCGCGAAACATTTTGGGTTCGGGCTCACGGAGCGGCTTCAGAAGGTTCAGGTCCGAACCGGGGTTCAGGAATAATTTTATTTTATCGCTAGTTCGGACATAAAATTAAATTGGAAATTACTTAAAAATTTTAAGGGCGCGCGCACACATGTGACTGAATGATGAACTGAAGAACTTAAGGCTGATATAACACCGCCCCATCATGCTAGCTATCTTTTCAAATCTTTAAAAATCAGTTGTAAGCACAATGATAGTTTTTCCAAAGCTTTAATATATTTGAATTTTGAAGCAATCTTTAAATATCTACATATATCTATATCAATATATATATTTGATATTAGTCACTTTTTCATTATTTTCTTGACACTTAGAAAGATTCAATTTCATCAGAAGATGAATATGGTGCAGAATCATTCATACTTTTATTTATTAGTTCCTTTTGAACAACAACACGTTTATAAGCTTGAATCCCAAGATTCGGTTGAAGAAATTGGGATTGAATTTACAATGAGTGAACGTTTTTCTAAGCACTATCTAAATATATACGAATATTTAAACTTACAAAAGCCTGTATAAGTTTATTTACGTGAATTGGAAATTTATAGATTCAAAAACAAAGGGCATAGCAGAATAAGCATACAAAAACTGCCCCCATTCCGATCAGCACCAAAATAAAATATGTCGTTACCATCAATGAGAAACTCACTCTCCTAAATTTTTAGTCTTCCAATCGCTATTGGAGTAGAGTTATGAGGACGGAAAGATAAATCAAAAAACTCGTTTATCTTAAGAACCGCTAAACCGATTTGGATGGGTTAAATTTGATTTAACCTTTCCAGAAAAATAATGTTGTATACATTTCCAAACTAAATTTTGCTTATCAAAATTGTTTGAGTGGTGAATTTTGCTAAATTTTCTTTCTGGGATACCGAGAATTGGTTATGGGTGGGAATTTGGTTGGAAGAGATTTCCGTGACCCTTAGGACCTTTTGGGACAAATAATTTGGAAAAATAGTGTTCATGTATCGGAAAATCCATCACCAAAATCATGTATATTGATGAATTTTCCTTTGTAAGCTAAAAATCTGAATGCTGGTTTGGGTATACGAGGTTAGCTGGTTTTCAGAACTCGAATCGGAGTTTTTGTAAATTAATGAAGCTATGAATTTTAAATTTGGAATTCCAATTTTCATACGATTTTGTTTGAAAGCGATTTGTAATTCTACACGGGATTATTCTAGCGAGGCAGTAATAATATGTGTAGTCAGTGTTGTTATTGTTGTAAATGGAAGGACTTACAGTAATAGGGTGAAAGGCCATCGGGTGTCAGTTCGGACTCGGTGGTTACCACAATCATATCACCAGACCTGTGTGTGGGGGGGTGAGACCAACGGAAGTAATTGAGTAATTGGCGAAACTTTAATTGAATTTGGGTTGTAAAGTAATAAATTTGCTTGCATTAGTCATGTCTATGGCTTCCATTTGCATAAGACCGATCTAATTAGCTGGGAAGTGTGTGAGCAGTTATTAACCCACTTGACCCCCATGACACTTACCGCTGTCGTATGGTAGCCGTGCCCGCCTTGCGTTTCCCCTTGCCAATGCACATACGATAGCCATGATAGACACCCAGGACGACGGCGAAGATCAGTGGCAGGAGCAGTCCATAGGTGGCATAATGACAATAGGCAATGTTGCCTCCCTCAAAGTTGTTGTACGTGCTCCGACTGTGCAGCAGGCAGCCGCAATTTGTGTCCGGACAGGCATTCAGTACATAGCGCCAATGTGTCCAGGCCACCGCCGAGGTAATGCAGCAGACCAGCGATGAGACTATAATTAAGGGGTAGAGATAGGACAGAGCACGCTCGGCACTGTAAGACATCTTTGGGCGTGGACTATCAAAATAAATAACAATAAAATAATTTGGTATGCTAATTAATTGTTTAAGTTTAAGTCGTTAATTGAGAGGCACTTGCAGCAAATGCAGTTTCCTCAAATTTAAATTGCAGGCGGCGGCTGCTCAGAGCACACCTGGCCGCTCTCTCTCTCTCTCTCTTGGGCGTCACACACACACACACACATACAGAGTTGTTTTTGTTGCTTTGCTTACTGTACTCAAAATATAAACAAACATTTTAATGCACACTTGTTGCCTTTTGTTTTCATTAATTAAACATTTGTTTACATAGAACTTTCATTGCATTTCGAATTTTAAACACACGAAAAATTTATAGACAATTAGGCAAGCAAATTTTTGGCCAAGAGCCTCACCTGCTGACACATACACTTACACAAGCGCACTTGGCTGGACACACCTACACGCGATTATCAGTAACTGGTAGAGCAATGTTAACCAACCAACTGCCAAGAAACCACTAACCACAAAAGTGGTTGTTTTGAATATTTTCTGATCAGAACAGAGCAAGAAGAGACAGTAACAAAGCGAGAGAGAGAGAGAGAGAGAGAAGAGAATGCTAGTGCTAGTGATGTGCTCGTGAGTTGATTTCACGATCACAGGGCTCCATTAGAAGTAGGGTCTACCTTTGAAAACTTTGTGTTCACCCGTTTTTTTATTTACTTAAACCTTCTTTTAGGGTCTTACAAACATCCTGTAAAACTTTCAAGACAATATATTTTACAAAAATAAACAAAAACAAAATTTTCCCCGATCCTCGTATATGAACTGGTTTCGGAAAAAATTAGTTTCAAATAATGACAGACCTCAAATTTTATTGTTTTCTTTTACTTATAATAGCCACAACTCTTGCACCTGTCCCAGGGAACCCGTTAAGTCCACAAATAGCGGAGCTGAACCGAGTAAATAGATTTTCTAAGTTTTAATTATCAACACCAGAGCCTCCAAACCTGGAGGCAGATAATAACCTCAACAATTTTGAGCACATTTTTTTACTTTATCCATATTTGATAAGCCGATCCCGAGAAAAATCTGGAACTATATAGTTTTTACATATGGGCATTTTCCAAAAAATTAAAAAAGTGTTAAAAAACACTATATTTTATCGATTTCATAGGGAAACAATCAAATTAAACTATTGTACGCTAATCTTACATTTACTAATGATTCAATTGGATATATTCGGTTTCACGGCCGTGCTAGCGCAATTTTTCTCATTTTGACATTCAATTCGCTTAATTTTTTGCAAAAAAGTGACTATAGCTTATATGTAATTTCGCTATCTAAAATCTTTCTGATGGTACAAAGGGGTATACATGAATGCATAAGAAACCATGACAAACTATGGCAATGCAATTAACTGTTAGTTTTTGCTTCGCATTATAGCAGAAACCACATAAATATAATGATGGAAAAAACTGTCCCGTGTGACATGTCCCGTGCGAAAATGCTTAAGCTTAAATTTTGAAAAACTGTAAATTATTTTTGGGTGATTTTAAAACCATTTTAAAGAGACATCAATGCACTGCATTCTAAAATTTATCGCATTAATATATTGCCTCAGGATTCGCTGAAATCGGCATTTGAATGGTTTCCCGAGAAAACCACTTCTGTTTTTGTCCCGTGCGAATGTCATGTTTTTTTGCGATTATCTTGATAACAAAACTTTTTCCAAAATCAATCTTTGCACCAATTGTAGGTCTATTGAAGAGCTATAAGTTAAGCCTATTGTGAAAATAAAAATCCGCTGTAGTCTGACTTTTTTATACCCTTGGAGAGGGTATATTAAAATTGTCCGGATGTTTGTAACGCACAGAAGGAAGCATCTCCGACCACATAAAGTATATATATTCTTGATCAGCATGACGAGCTGAGTTGATATAGCCATGTCCGTCTGTCCGTCCGTCTGTCCGTCTGTTTCTATGCTATCTCCTCCCTCAGTTTTAAAGCTATCGTAACCAAACTTTGCACGAAGTCTTTTGGTATCTTTTGGTACAAATACGCTGCACATTTGTCGGAACCGGCCGAATCGGATGACTATAGCATATAGCTGCCATAAGAACGATCGGTTGAAAAAGTAGTTTTAGTGAGAAAAACTTTTTTGTTTTCAATGCTATCGCTCCCAAACCTCGTATTTATAAGTTTTTTATGCTTTCACATAATTTCAGCAAGTTTTATGCAAATCGGGCAACTATATAGTATAGCTGCCATACAAAAGATAGATCTGAAAAAAAGTTTAGTATGAAAATTTTTTTTGTTTTCAATGCTATCGCTCCCAAACTCGTTACTGGTCAATATTATATACTATTACATGATTCTGTGAAGCTTGATCCAAATCGGATGACTATAGCATATAGCTGCCATAGGAACGATCGGTCGAAAAAATAGTTCTTAGTGAGAAAAATTTTTTTTGTTTTCAGTGGTAGAGTCTTTGTACGTTCCAGTTATGCATATTATCTATTTCAACATAATTTTGATCAAAATCGGATGAATATATCGTATAGCTGCCATATAAAAAACTGGCAGGAATATATCATGCTCCAAGGGTATATAAAGTTCGGTGGAGACGAAGTTAGCTTTCCTCTATTTTTTAAAATTTAAATGCGTACGATTGTCCCGTTCGACGTCATGGAAATGCCCATATACAAACTTTTGTTGTGCTGCTTTGTTGTGCGCTACCGCAAAGGCAACAACAAAAATAGTTTACTTCATTTGTCATCCATTCAATAAAAAAACCAATATCAATTGTAGTTTTTGTGTAATTCAATGTTTAGCGAGGCATTAAAAAATGGGCGCCTAAGGTAGACCCTACCCTTAAGGGACAATCTCCTGATCATTTTGATGAAATTTCTGATACTTTCTTGTTAAATCGCCCTCAACGGACAAATTCTATTTTAATGGACGCAATAATGTATAAAAAATTTTGGTTGTCCAGTTAGGATATTTTTCGCCGATGCTTTAACTCATTTTTATAGAATGATAATAATTAAAATATATTTAGTATTGCAGCACTTTGTACTTCAAAGCTTGATATTTCGATTTTTCCATATTTCCCCACATTTTTAATATTTTTTAAATTTTAATATAAAAATTAGGGAAAATCGTAAAAAATAAAACTGGGAAAATGTTCCTACTGGAGATATTTAGTAATTAGCATTTAGTATCGATTTGCGAAAGAAATTATAAAGATCAGATGAGCACTTCTTCAAGTCATGAGCAAAAAAAGCCAGGGAAAGGCTGCTGAATGGAATTCATTGCAGACTTTAAGATCTTCTGTGGCTTGCGTACTTATTATAAATGAAATCACAAAATCTTCAATATTTATGGATTAGTTATATATAAATAGATATAAATATAAATATTTCATATCCATGTCACAAATCGTTAATCAGAATTAATTGATCATTTTTCATTTTTAACATCATTACTTAACTCCAAGTGAGTCTGAGCTTCAGAAATCGAGTCCAAAAAATGATCAGGCTTGGTGAAATCTGAGTTCCATCTTGTCAATATGATTTGATTTCAAGTTCTAGAGATTTGAAAGAAAATGGCTAAAAATTTAGAGAAAAAAATTATTTTTAGCGAACACCAACATTTGGCGATCACAAGTATCAAAGATCGCATAAAATTTCGATTAGAAAATTGTCAAATATTTATTATTTGGCTGATGAAAAAGCACATTAACTCCAAATAAAATTATAATAGAGATGTTATGGGAATTTAAATACAAAATTAAATGTTTAACGTTAAATAAATAAACATAATAAACATGTTCTCAGTTCCACTACTTTTCGAAAATTAAATCGAACGCAGTTCCGCTTCGGTTTTGTTTTTGTGTTCTCAATTTCGAATGATATTGCTCTCTTTTTACTTTTTGCAATCCACTGAACCAAGCGAGAATGGCACTGGATACACAAGAGGGCAACCAGAATTCCAAGCAAAACGATCGAAAATGGAACAGTCGGACATGAGAGAGGCTGACTTTTAGGTTTCACTCTTCGTTTTCGGTTGCATAGCCAAAGACTGGACACATAAAACAAAAAAATCTATATAAATCAATTAAAGACCACAATGCTAATTAAAATTCACTAACAATTTCTAAATTGATCACAGAACTACGTATTTACTTTATGTACATCTAGCAACTGTTAGAGTGTGTAATTTGGCAATTACTTTTAATTCCACCGAACAACAAGCATTACTTTTCAAAACGAAATCAATTGCACTTTCGAAAGGTTGCCGTGGAAGTGGAATTGAGAACATGCCTGAATGTCGATGTTTAGTTTGGAATAGATTACACATGAGAATAAAATCAAATTTTTTTCAGAATATTGAAGATTTGGTGCTGATCCTTGTTATGGTGTTGCGAGAACACGAATCAATTCCAAGTAGAAGTGGAATTTAAATCATGGCTGAATATTAATTTTTCATATCAAAGGAACACTATTTCCATCTAAATATCAGAAGGCGATAATATCATCTTGATATTTTTTTTCAGATGAACTCCGATATGATACTCAAAACACTAAATACTGCTAAAAATTGTGATCTCTTTTTTCTGTGTTAAATTGTTTGGGACAATTTAGTGTAAAGCTTCGAAATTGTACTATGCAATATTATCAAAAAGAGTCAAAACAAAGGTATGTCGTTCACAAAACGCCCCTAAAAGGAATTAAAATAGGCATTTTATGCAAATTTAGATTCAAATTTAAGAATACAGATTCGTGTATTCCAAAGCTTTTATAAGTTAAAAAACCATTTTATTTTCAATATTTAAAATCGTTCAAATGTAGCTTAAAATCGAGAACTTCAAGAATAAAACCATTATTTTGTAATTCTTTCAGAAAACGATCTTTAAAATACGTGTTCCGCTGGAGTCGCAGAGTCTTAACCCTTTCTTCACGTTGAGTTCACGTGCCCATCTCAATCCGACAGAGCGAGATAGAGAGAGAGCGCGAGAGCATCAACACATTTGCTAAGCAAGTTGTCAGTCCCTAACCGTTACACTTCAAATTAAATTGTCCTACCATCAACTATTTTCATACCTTTAGGTGCATGAATACTACACGGGTCCCAACAACTACATTTGCCATGCTGTTGGCCAGACGCCATCTCAAACATCTGCCGGCTGCAGCAAATGACGCGCGCGCAACTTTGCCTCATCATCCTGGCCCCCATACCAAATCTCTAATTCATCTTGCCAAAATTCATTTTTCGCGGACGCCTGATTTCTCAGTAGCCCCAGAGTTGTGGAGCCGTCCACTACGCGGAACAGAAATTGTAAATTCAAAAAGGGGAAAAATAAATGTAAACGTTGCGCCCCCAACGACTCAGCCAAATTGATTTGAATTCCTGCAACTAATTTCGCCCACCCATCAAGTAAATTTCGTGTGTGAGAGAAAATTCTCAAATTTAAAGTGAAAGTGAATGTGCCATTCGATGCGACTCAGGCAAACGTTACGAAATAATTTGTGCAAATTACAATTACAAATTTTCGCAATTGCAAAATTGCAGCAGCAAATTTTCAGCGCAGACCCCAAGAAATCTTCCTATAAATAGTTCCCTCCCGTCAAAGGGTGTGTATTCTACCTCGATGAGAAAAATTTGATAATTTGCATAATTTGCGATTCTGAACGAGCAAAGTGAACTGAATTTGCATTAACATTTTATTGTACTTACTAATCGTTTCTAGTAATGGGTAAATACTGTATTTAAGGGCCTTTTAAAATGCTTCAAGTTGTGTTATTCCCATAGATTGACTTAGTTGATGCTTAATGAAATATTCATAGTGGGTTCCGCTATTTATAAGAAAGGATATATCTTTTTATTAAGTGGGGTATTTTTTTCTTATCTAAAAATTTGTTCCCTGTTTGTAAAACTTCTTTTCCTTAATGGCCAAAAACCAGATGAAGTGATTTTAACAGCTTCATCGGAATAAAAGATTTTAGAGGGAGCTAAACTAATGATAATTTAATGGGACAAGGTCTTATTAATTTGTAAGCCTTATGCACTTAACGTATGGAATGACGCGCCAACCCGTTCAGCCGTTGCAGACTTTTGCAGATTCACATCTAGAGGGCTAATTATGCTTGGTTGAGCAGACAGGAAGTTGAGTTGAAAAAAATACAAGAGAGAGATCAAAAAGAGTGCCAACGCGGGCTTTCTCGCTCTCTCTCTTGTATCTCTCTCTCTGCCAAAAACCGGTTTTTGGTGTTGTATAATGCAGAGTTCCCCAGCCATAGCCCCTGGAGGGCGAACATTCCCGACAATTCAGACCGAATGTTTGACGAAGTCTTGCTTTACTGTGTGTAAGAGAGTAAAGCAAATATAATCCGATTGAAAACAACTTTACTTATTCTAGGGACATTTGAAACTGTTGAAAATGCCCATATACGGTCTTATTATTCCCAATTCACTTCACATGGGCAAGAAGCAAAAGCCACACTGATTTAGATGAAAAATAAAGAGATGAACAGCATGTGCAGTGCACATTGTGCACAGATCTAACTGTAAAATTCCGATTCCATATTTTATGTCGGCTTCCTTCTTTTACTGGCTTCTTTGACAGTCAGTTGCTTTTAGACGACGAGTTTGTGCGCATCGAAAAGAGTTGAATAAAACAAATATAATTTTGAAACATAAATGTTCTTGGTGTCGACTATTTAATATAATAATATATATATAATAGTATAATATATATATAATGTATAATATATATATAAATGTATAATATATATATAATAGTATAATATATATACAGAGATTAAAACCGAAACGAATAACGGTTTGGGTTACGGTTACTGTTTCGGCCCATCGCTTTTTTCCGGTTACGGTTATATTACGGTTGTGAGATATGGGTTACGGTTAGGGTTACGGTTATTAGCCTTATTCTGTTTCGGGTTTCGGTTACGGTTACGGTTATTAGTATAAAATATTACTTTGACAAATCTTGCCCCATTTGGAATCTCATTTATTCAGTAAATGTACTTTGTTTATATTTCTTATGCAGAATTTTCACCATTACATTACATTAACATTATAAGTTTTAACTAAAATATAAGAAATTACTTCATTCACAAAAAAAAACCAAGTTAAGTTTAACTTATTAGATAAATATACATTAGCCAACGAATATACCATTTTTCGCCATGTACCTTCATGTAACAAATGGTTATTCTCAGAAATGAAATCTTAATCGATATTGTAATGACATCTAAATAACATAATAGCATTTAGAGTTTAACTGTCCAAGCGAGTCCTGCGAGGCGTCATTATTTTGATAACTCAAAAGATCTGCAAATATTGTTGATTTTTTCCCCCACCATTCCAATATGTCTACCTTGCGTAGCAATCTTTTTGTTTTAGAAACATATTAAATGAAGAAGTGAGATTGTTAATTAGAACCGTTTAATTTTCAGATTTTTTTGCAAGTGATATCCTTTATTAATGATCATATATGCGTATACTCAAACTTGAATTGGGGCTTATTTCCCAGATAATTCAATCGAAATAATGTTGTCCATTATCTCAGGAAGTATCGGAGTGGTGTGTGTGATCTTTCTAACAATCAAACATGTTCAATTTCGTTTAACTAAGCACGCACCATGTGCAAATAACAAGGTGAAGCCGTCAGCATCTGCTGAGGGCCAATATGAACACCATGAGTAGAGTGCTACGCAAAAAGCCAAAACGACAATGGCCTTCCTACTTGTGATAAAGAATTAAAAACCCCCCCCGTCTTAAAATTAATCACAAAGTTAATGCTTCTTTGCTAAAAAAAATTATGCAACACACTTCCTTTACAAAAACATTTTATTTTACAAACATTTGGTCCATGGAGATGGCTGTGGCTATGTATATTACCTCTGGTTTAATGTCCTTATTCTAATCTTTCGATGCTGGGGTGCTTTTATAGCAGTATGTCTCAGTGGTCAAGTTCTTTTTCGCACAGGCCAAAATTTAGAACTCTGCTTATACCCCCAGCACCACAAAAAATGCATCCGAAAGTTGTTGCCTGTTGCCTGGTCACACTGCATTGTCGGAGCGGCTCAAAACAAACAATCAAACAATTTCTCCCTCCGACAAAAATTTCCAGCGTCTGAGTACCTAGCTTCTATGCGTTTTAACTGTTTAGCACCAATGTATATAAGATACTTTCTAGTCACTTCGTAGTTATGCTAGCCCATTAGCAACAGTACGGCGCATAATAAATAAGCAGCCAACTTTAGTGAATAAACTCATATGTAGTAAAATTTATTGTACTATTGAGGAAAAACCGAAATTAACCCGTCTGTAACCGGTTTTGTAAAAGGTTGCGGTTAAAAAAAATAAATTTTTTAGGTTACTCGGTCGTTTTAAAATTTAAAGTGTTTTTAGCGGTTACGGGGTAGTTACGGTTTTAATTTATATATATAGTATATATAGTATATATATAAATAAACAATAGAAACATTTGTGGTCAAAAATTTTGACAACATCGTGTTCTTATTTTAAGTAGAAGGCAACTTATTTTTTGAGCAGGATTTTTTCCCTCTGTGTGGTTTTAACAGCTACATCCGGATAAAAGATTGTGGAAAGAGCGAAACAAATGATAATTTAATGGTGCAAAATCTTTTAAATTCGTAAGCGTGACCACTGATGACATATTGGCGATTCCAAATGGATGCTCCTTCTTCCTTTTCAACTCCACTTTTTTCTATTAAATATCTCCCTTAGATGTTGTCTGAGGCGGCTCATCTCTGTTGCTTCATGATCGCTTTCGCTCGAAGTTATGGTAAGCAACAATTGTACGTGTATCCCCCGATAGGACTCGTTTCATCAGCCTGGAATGGTCTGCCATATGATTTTTATACCCCTGCTCCAGATGCTTATAACGCATTAAAGGAAGCATCTTCGACCAAATAAAGCACATACATATATTCTTGATCAGCCAAATTGATCATGGCTAAATCAACTGGTATGCGGAGCTGAGCCTTCTGTCCGTCAGTCTGTTTCTAAGCTATCTCCTCCGTCAGTTTTAAAGCTATCTTGACCAAATTTTGCACGAAGTCTTTTGGTATAAATACGCTGCATTGTCGAATCGGAATCGGTGATAACTATAGCTCCAAACGATCGGTTGAAAAAGTAGTTAGTGAGAAAATTTTTTTGTTTTCAATGCTACGCTACCAAACCTCATTTATAAGTTTTTATGCTTCATATCCGTATAAAATCGGGCAATAGTATAGCTGCCATACAAAGTAGATCTGAAAAATTTAGTGAAAATTTTTTTGTTTTCAATGTATCGCTCCCAAACTCGTTACTAATATTATATACTATTACATGATTCTGTGAGCTTGATCCAAATCGGATGACTATAGCATATGCTGCCAAGGAACGATCGGTCGAAAAATAGTTCTAGGAGAAATTTTTGTTTCAGTGGTAGAGTCTTTATCGTTCCAGTTATGCATATTATCTATTTCAACATAATTTGATCAAAATCGGATGAATATATCGTATAGCTGCCATATAAAAAACTGGCAGGAATATATCATGCTCCAAGGGTATATAAAGTTCGGTGGAGACGAAGTTCGGAAAGCTCTACTTTTGGCATACTTTCACGTTAAACCTTGGGGGCCAATGGACTGGTCCAAAACGTGAAATTAATTGCGTGTCGCGTGGCATGTGGCGCCGTCTTGTTGAAACCACATGTCGACCAAGTCCAATTCTTTCATTTTGAGCAAAAAAAAAAAAAACAAACCGCACAAATCAGTAGAGCTGTAGAAACATCGATGTCTACGTACATCGTTATTTTCGAGATTCTGGTAATGTACCTTTCCAAAGCACACAAATAATGTGTATAATATAAATAAAATTAATACAAATATAACAAACAAATTATAAAACCGGTGTCCCTCCAGTGCTCTAGATCAAATATTTATTTTTATGTCCTTTCAAAATTATTCAAATTTTTATAAAGGAACATTAAACGCCCCAAACGCTGTAGATGTTGCCGGATTACATCAATATTGTTTAGCCACATCTTTAAGTTTGGACAGACTTAAGTTTCACTTCCCATTTCTTGTGTGTTTTGCTGCACTTTTCATGTTAGTGGTATAAGAAGTGAAAAAAAATAGTGGCATATTTTCTTCGAGAAATTTGCAAAGTGGCATCTTAAAATAGGTGTAAGGATTTCTGACATTTCTTTTAAAGTTTCTTTTCTGGAGGATTTTGGAGTTGCTTAGAGTTTGGAGTAAAATTGTGGATAAATGGGCAGTCAGAAGTAAAATTCGCTTTATCATTAAGTAAAAACTATTCCACCTAGTGCCGACTTCTTGAATAATGTCATAAACATTATTTGAAGTTTGGGACTGTTTTAGTTTTATATTGGCCACAGTAATTGATTAATACATTTGGAAATCCCGTCGATAAGGCAGGGAAGTCGAAGGATTTCTTGAATTTGGGTTGCAAAAACATCGATTGTGAAAAAAATCATCGATGTCTGCAGCTTAGATAAAAACATCGATGCATCGATGTTACCATCGATGTTTCTCCAGTTCTACAAAGCAGTGCATTTTTCAGGGTGTATTGGCAGCTTTGGAACTGCCTCTGGCTGCTCTTTAGACCAAATTGGGCCATTGTGTTTGTTGACGTACCCTTTGAGCCAACCATGAGCTTCGTCGCTGTAGACAATTTTTCAATAAAACACATTTCTCACAGAGCACGAATTTTGATAATAAAATATAATGATTTGCAAGAGCTGTTCGTTTCTTTCTTTGTTTCATGTTACATGGTGAAATGTCAAACATTACTAAACATTTTTGGCGTTGCAACATGTTACAAATCACGCGTAAGGTGTCAAAAATATGTACACTATAAAACCAAATAGCAGTAAGCAAAGCGGTGTTTTATATTTTAATTAGATCAAGATGATCCTGAAATCGTAAAAGTAGATTGAGTGTTCTTATTCTTCAATTTAAAAAAGAAATCATTAAACAATGTGAATGTTTTAGTGACTTTTTTGATTGTAAATCGTAGAATGAAAACCCTGTCTTGATTGTCTTGGGCAATTCAAACAATTGGCGCCGGTGTTAAACGCGGGGAAAGAATTTCCCCCACTAACAACAGAAGGGCCGATACGGGGCATGCACACACTCAAAGATTTTGTGATTTTGGTGTTTGCTGCTGATGTCGAATTTTGCTACAAGCCTGCCTTTGGAATTCTCAAGCGGTCATAGCAGTTCTGTCATGAGGCACCCTTGCCAAAGCCAAGACTGCTGAAGATAGAATTGGTTTTAATGAAATCATAACTAAGAAAAGGACATTCAAGCATTAAGAAAAGTAACTTTCCTTGCAACCGCTTTCGCGAGACAGTTTGAGAAGAGGCAGATGGACCGGTAGCGCCCAGGCCTCTCTACAGATGCAAAACGCACAGCAGTGCGCAAAACTCCGCCACGGGGTCCTTACCGAGCTCCTGTGGTAATGAAAAATTTGGGAACGAGAAGGGAGCAACCACTCCCAAAACGGGAACACGATCCACCTCCTTTAAAGGACAAAGGCCACCTCCCACAGGGGACAATCGTTCCAAGGAGGACATCAGTTAGCTTAAATCCACGAAAATCCTGACCTTTGTACAGGCAAAAGGGCTGCTAGGAGAGTTGTCAACATAGAAGGGCGGCACAATTGATCAGGAATAGTTGCGGTGCGCGATTGCCCCAACAACAAATAATAATAATAAAAAAAATTACGTATTTGTAAATATTAGGATTTTATAGATGGGAAATTACAATAGGTCATCGCCAGATTTATTGAACCATTCAGGTTGGCTACACATCCGTCATAAAGCTACTCTCAGTCCAAAAGAACTTCCAGCCGTCTAAGCGCAGCGAGTTGTCTCTAAATATATTTACATGCCACCAGTATGCATTCCCTCCTCGAAGGATGCGGTCGGAAGTGTGTAAGTTTCCTAATGAAATGGTACAGTGTTTGGCACATTCCTCCTTAATCTAACTAAATCTAGGACCCATTATTTGATTCGATATTTTAGTTTTAATTTTAATGAATTTAAAGTTTAACATTTCCAGACTGAACTCCACTATTGCTTGACTCTTATTTTAAGTATTTATTAAAAGCAGCGGTGGGCAGCAGAAATAACGGAAAGGATACAATAACATTTTTATATTTGTCATTTGCTTTCGATCAGCGCGACGCAGCGCGTGCTTGTTGTAAAATCTATTGCGTCGTGGGTTTAGGTAAACAAGGTCAATTAGATTGCGCGGGTTATGAAGCTATCCACCATTTAGTGTATCGCCGGATTTTTAATGGTTTTTCTTGTACCAAAAGCAAAGGAACAAATTAGGCCTTAGGAAAATGAAAATCTAATCAAATCCCTAGGTCAAATGAGCTAAAAATCAGAGGTATTCGAAAGAAATATCAGTCTCGGTGACGGTTTTCGTTTTATTTTCGTTACAATTACGTTTCGATTATGAAATAAGGTGCTTCGGACGGGTCCTAAATAAGATGCTTGTTACAGATCTGTGATACCGCAACTCATTAGAAAAGTTTGACTGTAGTGACTCACCGGAACCCACTATGAGTATTCACCATTTATGTTGTAAGAACTTACTTATGAATGAATTGCTTTCGGCTACTTATAGACGCACACAGCATCACACAAAAACCAACACAAACCAGCGCAAACCAGCCACCTGTATATAGGTCGATAGAACTAGTACCACACACATCAGATCCCAGAACAACTACACCAGTACCATAGATAAGTGAATCACATTATGGATAATTGGAATGTTTTGGCAGCACAAACCACATCCCAAGCCATTGGACGTGATGATCTCAATGCGGCAGCAAAGACGCGTCTGGTGAGTAGACCCCAAGGAGGAAGTAAACAAAACAAAAAGCGATGCGTTCCGATCGATGGCCGGGGTATCTTAAACTTGGCAAAGCTCTAAAACATACAACAATAATAATTGGGGGAGGCTGCCCAGCACCGGGCAGCCCAAACAGCTGATCCTCTCTCTTGCTCTCGAATGCTTGTTGTGATCGTTACTTTGTGCTCAACTAAAAATAGGAACTCGTTGATTCTCTAGAGCTGTTTCTTTTGGAGATTCCTCACAGTAGCGCACCAAGTAGTAGCCCACTTTTTTGTGGGCTAATTCAGACCAGACGGACGTTGAATGTGCTGAACAACGCGCGCGTACACCAGCACGCAGTGATAATCTATTCGATTTTATATAAGCGAGTGCCCGAAATCAGTTCAATAAAATGGATATTTCCACGGATATTTGGGGTCAATTGGCCGTTGAGGCTTCTCAGGTTTATCTATCCGATGGCACGGTTCGCAGTCCCTTTGCCGATACGGTAGGACGGAAAGCTAGGACACACACACACACACACACGCACTCAAACTATTCTATACTGCTCTTCTAGACCATCGAGAAGCTGCCCGACAAGGTGTTGCTGCATATTTTTTCATATCTATCCCATCGTGAGATTTGTCGCCTGGCACGGATCTGTCGTCGCTGGCGATCGATAGCCTACGATACTCGTCTATGGAAGAATGTATCGCTCAGGCCAGAGGTATCTGGTCTTCATGTGGGATCACTGGAAATGCTGCTCTCGCTGATTTCTGTGAGATTTGGACCAACCTTGCGTTATATCGAGCTACCGATTGAGCTGATCACACATACAGTGTTGCATGAGCTCTCCGCCAAGTGTCCCAATTTGACGCACATGCTGCTGGACTTCTCCACGGGTAAGTATGTACACTCAGAAATAAAAACATCACCATCGTTTTAGAAAGTACAGGATTGAGTTATTACTTTATCAAAGGTTAAAAAAACTCATAAATGGGTTAAGTACAAAAATAAAAATTAAGGTTTAAGCCCCATACGGAGTACGACGAAAAATTCGTTTTGATACAGTATTTCATATAATTAGAAACACCTTGGCTTTGCTTTGATGCTCATGTGCTGTTGGAAAGTGTTTCTATTTATGTGAAATACTGTATCAAAACAATTTTCGTGAACTTAAATCGTGAACCGTTTCAAACCTTTTCGAAAATTTATTTAAAATGGAAAAGCTCCCCCTTGTCAAACTTTCAGTTAAAAGCTTAAACAATTTCTGAGATACTTATGTTAAATGTCTAACGCACAATGTAATACTACAGACCAGATGTGGACTTGAACCACTTTGAAACTAGTTCAGCCGACTCGTTCGGCTTACTTTATAGTACCAGCCTATACATGAAGTTTGCAGTTCATAGCTTAAATAATTTCTGAACCAAGGCTGCAAGCCTCTGGTTCGGTCCGGGGGTTCAAACCTGTTGCAAACTCTAAGCTTCAGTTTCCGGATCGTTTCCTATACTTTGGTTCGAAGCCTAGTTCTATTCTGAGATCATTGATACAATTTTTGGTTAAATAGAAGACATTTTTTGTTAAGAATGACAACATGACTTATGAATTTTTTACTTCACGAAGTCGTCATATGCCGAGCTTGATTATTATATTGAAATGATCATGCTCCGATTCAGCACTATAAAATAATTTCTTTCCAGTGAAAAAGCTGATTTTCGTACAGAAAAACACCACTAAGCTCTTAGCAACCAGAGCTTTGCCTTCTTTAGTGAGGTCAATAGTCGTGATGGTTGCTATGCGGACTCTTGCAGTTAAGTAGCAGAGAGTTACTAAGTTTGATCCCTAGAGAAGAAAGACAAAGTTAAAAAAGGAAATCAGAATGAAAACTAACCTTTATATGTATAAAGCAAAGTCGTGTGAGGTACACCACTTATATCTTAAGAACAACTGGAAGGATTTTTAAAGTCGTTAATATATAATATGTTGGATTTCTTTTCGCCCCGAATAGCAGAATAGTAATTAATAACTCGCACAAAACCAATCGGTCCCAAAAAAAAATCGGGAAAGTTCGCAACATTTTATAATAAGTTAAATGATCATAAAGATTTAATAGTTGACAATTGTCGACGGGTAAATAATAGATAAAGGCCAAAAAAAAATTCAGAAATTTGCAAAAAATTTTATAATAAGTTTAGATTGTCCTAACGACTGCTAAATATTCGGGTAATCAAACGGTCTAAAAATAACGAAATTTGCTACATTTTATTAGGTTAGATTGTCATAGAAGGGTAAATTGGCGGTGCAGATCAAACAGTTCAAAAAAAAAGAAACCGAGAAATTTGAAAATTATGACTTAGGATTGTCATAAAGACGGCGATTAAATGAACTGGTAAAAGAAGGGGTAAGCATTTACCCGTATGCTTAAGCCTTACCGGGTATACGGATAAATGGAAGGGTAAACAGGAGTTATAAATCAAATGATCAAAAAAGGGGGAAATTTAAAAAATTTTAGGATTAGCTTTGATTATTATGAAGACTGATAAATTGATGAATGTTAAAGATCGAAAGTTATAAAAATGGCGAAAATTACTCAATTTTCGAATGAGTTCAGATTATTATAAACACGATTGAATAGATAGATGGTAAAGATCGAAAGTTTAGGTTGAAGATTTGACAGAGGGCAAGTGTAATATAAGGTAATGTGTTTAAAAATACTAAAGAAGGCAAAGCAACGCGCGCCGGGACGGCTGGTTTAATATAAAACTGAAAATTAATGTACTTCTCAAACAAAAGAAAAAAATTTTTAAAAATTAATCGTTGATATTGCGACCATAAAATGTTCTTGAAACATGCCCAAGCCGTTCATAAAGTGAGCACAAAATGTTCATTATAAGACACCCGCTGTTCACAGTTCAAGAAAAAGCGGGATTACTCATTTTGTAAACGAATGGACTTGACTTCGGTAAATTTAGAATTTTTTCCGAGTGTTAAAGCTTTAAACAGAACCTCTTTCGAAGCACAGGGAATCCGGTTAGTTTCCATTAAATATGTATAAGTTTCAGTCCTGAGTTCGGCTCAATTGACCCAAAAACCCGAACCGGCACTACGGGGTTCAGTTAAGGGCCGGTTAGCAGCCTTGCTCTGAGCCACTTTTTAATTGGTTCGATTCCGGTCCTGATCCAGTAAAATATCCAATTCCAAATTACCAGCTTATAGACCAGTCTTCAAGTTCATAGCCTAAATTACTTCTAAGATATCCTCATCCAGTGAAATACTTAACTCCATATGCCAACCTAGAGACCAGAGTTTAAGATCATAGGTTAAATAGCTACAGTGGCGTAGGCACGATTTTTCCAGGGTAGATTTAAAAGGCGATAACGTTCTTTTGAATAGGTTGGGTTATTTTATTTTTTAGTTTGACTATCAAACCATCAATAGTACGCTGGCTCTAGGTCTCGTTATGTTTTCACATAACTTCAAAAAGCAGGAAGAGTCGTTGGGGCCAGTACATTAGGCGAAAGTTACTGAAGATTTGGTAGAGGTACCAATGAAACAGCTGTATGACCACCTAGCCTCCTTTGAAGTTATGTGCAAACATAACGAGACCTAGAGCCAGCGTACTATTGATGGTTTCATTATCATAAAAGGTCTTTAATATTTAGCACAATCTTACTCAGATTGAGAATTAATTTCAGAAATAAAAACAATTAAATGAAGAATTTGTTTCTTTATTTAAAGAATCCAAGTTCTTGTTTCTAGAGTAAATCCTGTTTTTTTTTAATTATTTTCACCCAAAAAAGTAAGGCGCAAACATTATTAAAATAGTCGGATTGCACGATCAAGTATTTAGATCAAGTATAATGGAATTTATAGCCCCAAAGGGCGAAGCGAGCTTCTCTCAATCTCTTAGCTTTAGTGCTTGAAAGTTTCGCACAAGAGATAGGGGCCAACAGTTCAACGCCAATATCTAATGAAGGTGACCAGTTGTGTAAAAGGTATTAAGGAAAAAAATTTTTGCTAGATGTTTCGAGGAGGGATAGGCACTAGCAGGCACACACAATACCTTTGCATCACACCCGACCACAATTCGTGCTCCGAAAACTTTAATCCCGTTAATACCCTTGTATGGGTTGTTCTCGCCGTTGTGGTTCGTGAAAATAAAAACACTATTTTATTCCCATTTTTCTCCTACGCGTTTCGACGTTTGTAAAGAAGAAAAAACAATTGTTACATATACTTGCACCTAATAACACCGATATTTTCACACATACATACATTAATTACACAGCCCAACAGTGTTTTTGGTGCAGGTCTATTTTTACCAGGGACCGAAAATAACTGTTATGATATTAAATTTTAACCAAAAAAGTCACGGTGAAGGGAGTTAGCTACGAATACGAGAAATGTACCATTGTTCAAGTCTTTGCAAGCACTATGAAATTAGGACATAAAGGGTTATTCATAACTTTTAAAATATAAATTTTTTTTAACTGTTATTTTATAATTTTTATATAAAAGTTTTTTTATAACAGTTATTTTTACAAAAAAAATTGATTATAACTGTTATTTGTCAACGTTTATTTTTAAAATCACAAAATAACAGTTATTTTGCAACTTTTATTTTAAAAGTTAAAAATAAACGTTGAATTGCAATATTTGCGAAGTTATGCAAGCTATTGGGACATAAAGTTGCGTATGCACGTACCTTGAGTCCTACTACCACCATGCCGATTTTGGTTCAAGTCGGATGACTATTACACATACCTGAACTAAGAACAAATTGTCGCTTATATGCAATCCAATGATAGATAAAATATATTATTAATAATATATTGTGGCTCGTGAGCCACAACACTCGGCTCTGAGCTGTGAGCCACAGCTCGTGAGCTGGGAGCCAGCAACCGGCTCTCGGCTTTTGAGCCATAGCACGTGAGCCGCTCTCGGCTCGTGAGCCCCAGCTCTCTGTTCTACGCTGGGAGCCACAGCTCTCTGTTCTACGCTGGGAGCCACAGACTGTGTGGTTCGCGAGTTATTCTTACCTATTTACCATGACTGCCGACTTTTAAAATCGCGTAATAATACCAACGAGGATTCAAAATAGTAAAAAAATGAAGAACGTTAACACCAATCAAGTGAAAAATCCAGGCAGGATCAATGCTTGAGCGCAATTTGAAGCTAACGGATCTCCATGGTAATAAGACCGCTAATTACTTAAGAAACTGCTTTTCAATTTTACAAATGACCACACATAATAACATTGCCCTGTTTATGACAATACTGAACCGCGATAAACACCTTGGAAGACCAATGCTAAAGAATATGGTCAAGATCATAAGAATCGTTTTAAACCACTTTCCGTTACTGACAAATCAATAAATCGCGCAAAAATACCAAAGAGGATCAAAAATAGTAACAATCCAAACAAATTGTACTCCCTATCAAGTGAAAAATGCTAGGATCAATGCATAAGAGCCATTCGCAGCTAATGGTTCTCCATGGTAATAAGACCGCTAATTACTAAAGAAACTCCTTTCCAATACCACAAATTATAATAACACAGTCATGATTATGACACTACTGAACCGCGATATACACCATGGAGGACCAATGTTAAAGAATATAGTCCAGATCACAAGGAACATTTCAAACCACTTTCCGTTACTGACAAATCATTTAATCGCGGAAAAATACCGAAGAGGATCAAAAATAGTAACAATGCCCTCCCTATAAATCATATTAATTCTTGACCAGCGTCCATAGACGAGTCGATATAGCCATGTTTGTTTTGCATCACAGTTGAAGACATATTGCGTTTTAATTCTTTAGCATTGATCTTCCATGGTGATTGTCGCGGTACAGTTGTGTCATAAACAGGGCAATGTAGTTCTGTGTTGACATTGAAAAGCAGTTTCTTAAGTAATTAGCGGTTTTGTTACCATGGCGATCCCATAGCTGCGAATGGCGCTCATGCATTAATCCTGGCACGATTTGCCGCTTGGTTGGAAGTACATTTTGCTTCGCATAGTTACAATGTTTGATCCTCTTTGGTATTTCTCCGCAATTTAAGACGGCTTTCTTACTTTCAGTAACGGAAAGTGGCTTAAATCGATTCTTATGATCTTGACTATATTCTTTAGCATTGGTCTTCCAAGGTGTTTATCGCGGTTCAGTATTGTCATAAACAGGGCAATGTTATTATGTGTGGTCATTTGTAAAATTGAAAAGCAGTTTCTTAAGTAATTAGCGGTCTTATTACCATGGAGATCCGTTAGCTTCAAATTGCGCTCAAGCATTGATCCTGCCTGGATTTTTCACTTGATTGGTGTTAACGTTCTTCATTTTTTTACTATTTTGAATCCTCATTGGTATTATTACGCGATTTTAAAAGTCGGCAGTCATGGTAAATAGGTAAGAATAACTCGCGAACCACACAGTCTGTGGCTCCCAGCGTAGAACAGAGAGCTGTGGCTCCCAGCGTAGAACAGAGAGCTGGGGCTCACGAGCCGAGAGCGGCTCACGTGCTATGGCTCAAAAGCCGAGAGCCGGTTGCTGGCTCCCAGCTCACGAGCTGTGGCTCACAGCTCAGAGCCGAGTGTTGTGGCTCACGAGCCACAATATATTATTAATAATATATTTTATCTATCATTGGATTGCATATAAGCGACAATTTGTTCTTAGTTCAGGTATGTGTAATAGTCATCCGACTTGAACCAAAATCGGCATGGTGGTAGTAGGACTCAAGGTACGTGCATACGCAACTTTATGTCCCAATAGCTTGCATAACTTCGCAAATATTGCAATTCAACGTTTATTTTTAACTTTTAAAATAAAAGTTGCAAAATAACTGTTATTTTGTGATTTTAAAAATAAACGTTGACAAATAACAGTTATAATCAATTTTTTTTGTAAAAATAACTGTTATAAAAAAACTTTTTATATAAAAATTATAAAATAACAGTTAAAAAAATTTATATTTTTAAAAGTTATGAAATAACTGTTAAGTCACAATTTTTATTTTTAAACTTATAACAGTTACGGTCCCTGAAATTAATCAATAGGGCTGCACCTCACAAAGTTAGTCATTTTGTTGGGCTGTGTTATTTGATGTGACTATTTTGTTCGTCTGATTTTAATTTAATTTAATTTTCTTTCAATTTTCCAGCTATGCAGCTGCATGACTTCAGCGAAATGCAGGCCTTCCCCACCAAGCTGCGTTACATGTGCATCTGCCTCTCCGAAGTCATTTTCATGGAGGGTTTCATGCGCAAAATCTACAACTTTATCAATGGTCTGGAGGTGCTCCATTTAATTGGTACCCTATGAGAAATGCGAGGAGGAGGAAGAGGAAATCTATGAGGTTATCAATGTACACAAACTGAAGTCAGCCACGCCCAATTTGCGTGTCATCAATTTGTATGGCATTAACTTTATTGACGACTCCCACATTGATGCCTTCAGCTCCAATTGCATTCAATTGGAGTGCCTGGCTGTGAATTTTTGCAACAAGGTGACGGGTTCCACACTGAAGACTCTTATACAGCGATCGAAGCGTTTGACTTGTCTGCTCATGAATGGCACCAGTTTAAAGTCGGAATTTGTCATGCAGGCGGAATGGGATAAGTGCGCGCTACAAGAATTGGATATTACGGCCACAGATTTATCCACCGAGTGCCTGGTGGATATGTTGACGCGCATACCGACCTTGAAGTTTTTGTCGGCTGGTCAAATCAATGGATTCAATGACTCGGTCTTGAAGCAATGGATGGAATCGGGCAACACCAGGTGAGTAGAATGAAGAAGATTACAAGTATTCAGAGCTGGAAGTAATAGCGATATCAAGATTCGGAATGATGATAAGGAAAGGTTTTAATACCCAAAACTGATGGGTGCCGCATTTTTTCAATTCATTTGAAGTAATGTACCAAAATATATTTTTGTTATCTTATCGCAAAAATATCTTTTTTTTAAATCTTTTTCCCCGCAGACCCCTCATCTCTTTGGATTTGGACTCCTCGGACAATATTTCCGATGAGGGTTTACTTAAGTTTTTGCAACGTCATGGCCATCAGCTAAGCGCCTGCTGTCTCTCCGGAATGCCACACATCACAGATCAACTGTGGATGAGTATTCTGCCTCTGCTGGGCAATTGCAAGTGAGTTTTGAGACAATCACCTAAAATTTCATTAACCATTTGAATCCTTACCCAGAATTGTGGTCATGGGCACAGCCGAGAAATTGGGCGTCAACATACATGTGGATCAGCTAATGGACACCATAGCCTCCAATTGTGGCAATCTGGAACGCCTGGAATTACGTTGGGATCCGGATAATTTGCGTTTCTCTGACAAGAGCCAGAAAGCCATCGATATTTTGCGTGTCAAGTGTCTGAAGTTACGCTGCATGGTATTGAGGTGAGCATTTGGGGATTCCATCCCGTCGCTAAGACATCTTTCAAGTATGGCTTCGTTCACAGCGATGGCCGCTATTATGAGACGGTGAAGGCGAATTTCGAGCGTGCCGATCGTATCACTGGGTGCGTACCACCACCTGCTGTCGAGTGTCTCCGTATCATTTGCTGCGCAACTACAACGATTTGATTTTTAACTAAAAGTGTTTCCTTTGGGAAATATGATAATTGTTTGTTTGGGCAACCATATTTGTGTTTTCCAGGGACCGTAACTGTTAATCCTTTTTTAGATGAAAATTACCAAATAATAATTATTTGAAATTTTTTAAAATTAGAAAATAATTGTTATTTTATGATTTTTAAAGTTCAATTTTCAGAAATAAATAAATGTTACTTATTTTCCAAGTTTTATAACAAAAATTTTTATTTATTTATATTGGAAATAACAAGATAAAGTCTACTTTCGTACTAGAGTCTAGAGTATTTGATCTCTTTCGCTTCGACATTATGTTAAAATTATATTTTTGCTTTGCTATTTAATGGTAAGGCATTAACCGATTAAAACAATAATATTTGTTTATGCAAATGTGACAAAATGAATGAAGTAGCAAAGTTAAGTCAATTGTGTTTTAAGGCATATATTTTGAATTACTATTTAACGAGAAAGGCAAAGCTAACTTCGTCTGTACCGAAGTTTTGATACACTTGAAATAGCTTGTCTCAACGGTTAGCGACTTCGACCAAACTTCGCAGATCAGCTTAAAAACATTACATATTACCCATGACCGTGTTTGAGAGCAGTTATATTGAGAGCAAAACAGTTTTTCTCACTAAAATCCATTTTCCGACCGAACATTTGTATGGCAGCTACAAGAAGTAGTTATACGATCCGGTCGGTTCCGACATATTAGCAGCGTGCAGTAAAAAGAAGACTCCGTGCAAAGTTTCAGCTCGATAGCTCCAAAACTGAGGGACTAGTTCGCGTAGAAACAGACAGACGGACAGACGGACGGACAAAGCTTAATCGACTCAGCTCGTCATGCTGATATATTATATACTTTATGTGGTCGGAGATGATTCCTTCTATGCGTTGCAAACTTCTGGGCAAAATTATAATACACTTTTCAAGTGTATAAAAATAATAACATTTCGGATTTAGGATTTAGCCTTGAGCGCCTCTCCCGCCTTTGAGAATAGGCGCTCGCAGGGGAACTCCGCCAAATTTGGAAAAACAACCTTATTTTTCTCCACCAAGATAAAGGATTCTCATCTTGTGCCACAATTTCTCCGTCTAAATAACGCTCCACTTTAATCAATGCTTCTGAAAATGCTGCTCGCTAGGGCGAAATCATTGCGGCCTTGAGCCTAAATGAATCAAATATGCAAAACGCTTAGTTTCTGGTTCGAAGTTTTTGGGGAGTTTGTTCATCATTTTCTTTTGTTGATATAATTGTCCCCATCATCAAGCCACTAATTTTATTCTTCATTTCAATAAAATTATCGTCTTCCGCGAAAGGTATGTGCTTAAATCTTGGGTCGCAAAACGTACTGTCCCAAAAATCCAATTATTTGCGATTTTGCCAAGGCGGTGATTTACATTACCATTTTGACGCACTCGCATATAGAAGTGTTCTGAAAATGCGGGTATACTCTTAAGTTCATTCACTATTACAATTGCCATCGATGCAGTCAGATAATGTTCTGCACAAAATGTTTTTGTCGCATCTTCCTATGGTTTTAATATTTGACAAAGTTGTTTTGCTATCTTCCAATCAGATGGACTCAAAACAGGCAGATTTGTGTTTGAAAGTGCAATAGATGCACGTACAGCACCTTCAAGATCAATTATTCGCTGAAGCATTTAAATTGTACTGTTCCAGCGAGTTGGGCAGTCTTACATTAATATTAAGGGTTGGTTATTTCCTTCTCTATGTTGAAAGTCTTTAAGCTTTTGTAGCTTTCGAACTGTGCTTGAAAAAGGCAACTATACTTTAAACTTCTAGAATAGTCTTAAAATAACAAATGAACCTGAAAAAAAATCAGAACATGGGCCTGGTTCTCAAGTATGTGTTAGTTCAAAATATGTGAATTGACGCGCACATCCCCGCTGGCGACTCAAAAAACTGTTGCTTCCTTCCTTTGGATGGTCACACTAAAGAACGGGGGACACTGTTAAACATTTTTTCATGGTAACTTAGGTATATGGACAGATCTTTTGAGCCTAATTTAACTGACGCTCTCGATTTTATTTATTTATTTAGAGGTAAACTAATAGCGAACTCCTGACCCGGTGGGACTAATTTATTGACCAAGTATTCAGCTATGTTCCAACTCATAACTCTAGGTAGTCAAAGTCGGGTATGAAGGTTTTAGTTGAGGAGTAGCAATGAGTGTGTGTTCGAAGTGATACGGATTGCAGAGCATTTACATCACTTTAATGAAGAAGTGGAGAAACCGAATCGTCAAATGACACCACATAACCAGAGAGCACATCAGCGTACATAAGGGCTATTGAATGATAATCTGGTGTAAAAATAATATAAAATATATAATCGAATCGAATCCATTAAAGCTTGGTACTCAGACAAACTAAATCGTCCGCTGAGCTAAATTGACAACCTTTTTCGATGGATTACACCCAGCTAAATCGATTTAGTTTGTCTGAGTACTAAACTTAAAGAAACAAATTAGACTCAAGAACACACACAATAAGATCAAAATTGTTTGTGATTTTCTTTTAAATTAAAAAGTCTTTTCAACCAGTTCGAAAACGGTAACCGAAACGATTTTTGTAACTGAATCGTAACCGTAACGAAAGAAAAAAAAAACAGATAGCAATTACCGAAACTGTAACCGAAACAATTTAATTTTATTTTAACCGATACGTGAGAACTACAATCCAGCTCCAAAGAGCTTTTATTGGCAAAATTTTGGAATAACAATTAAAGTTACAATCAGAGACCGTAACTGTTATAACTTTTATGATAAGAATTACGGAAAAAACAGTTATTTCTAATTTTTTATAAAAATTATAATATAACTTTAATTGTATAATTTTTCGAAGCACATTTTGAACAACAATTAAAGCCTTAGAATTTTTTTTATTTCAATTATGAAATAACATTTAAATTTTATAAAATTACAAATTAATTGTTATAAAAAATTTTTTTAACATTATAAATTGGTGATATATTAAAATTTTGTGTTATAAAAATTAAAAATAACAATAACTTTAAGATCTCCCTCTGCCGAACATCGTAGGACAAAAAGTTTGGATGTAACTTGATCTGAGGGCATAAAAACGTATATATTCTATGTGTTCTTGATGCTAAAATACATGAATGGGCAATAGCGAAAATCGGTTAATTAAAAACAATTTTTTAAATCGCTCCAATCTACTACACCCAGCAAAATTGTAGAAAATTGTCCATATAGCTACTAGTGAATATGGAAAAAAAAACTTATCTGACCGATTCTCATCACCAAATCAATCCAGGTGCTTACCAACATTGAAAAACTGTTTGTTGAAACACTATCAGGGTAACGAAATAAAAAGTTTTACAAAAATAGCGGTGAATGAATGTCTGACTTGACAGACCAAAGCGCCAAATACCTTTCTGTTCAGTGCATGAAATTAGGGTTATTAGACTAGGGTACAATAAACTCTAAAATGTAATTTCTATCAAATTGTCGGCTTTTGATTAATGTATAGCAACCAAACAATCGACAGTCATTCTTAACTCATTGAACGTTATCGGCTGGTTAGGCTTGGTACTAGAGTTTTGGTCTGAACAATAGGGTCATAGTTACATCAATTCAGTTATGGATTCTGAACTATGCCTTAAAGCTGAAAAAGGTTCGAACGATTTGAACCCACTTTCCTTATCACCGATCCAATGTTACGACTGAGTAGATTTTTTGACAAAGGCTGGATACTTGCCATCCAATTAGTTGTGGTGCTATTATCCTCTTTCGTGAGGGGATTTTATCAAACCTACAAAAAAAAAAAAATACAAATCTAGCTAAATTTCAATATATGTATCCTCGTGAAGGCGACGAGATTTAAAAATGTTGGAATCCAATGTCATTCCCAAAACAGTAGTTTTCACATGCATCATCTATAATATCTATAAATCTTTGGCTGTGGGTAACTCTGTTGTCTGTGAGGAACACTGTTTATATAAAATATATAGACATAGTACTAAATAAATAATTTGGACATATAATATTTTTGTTTTATTTATTAAGTTTAAAAACAACGAATTTTTATGGCTTCAGAAAGGTGGCAGCCAAGTCAATCAGACTCAGCTGAAGTGCGGAAAACGCTCTTTCTATCACTGACTTGTGCGGCCGGTACGCAATACGGATAACTAAAGCCAATTGATAAAGTCGAGGATAATTGAACTTGTTTCTTCCCAATACTTCACAATTTCGTTTTTACTCTAATCGGCTTGGGGCTGTAAGCTATTTTATCCGCCTGGTCGTGAACTTCTTCCTGGGTCAATTCTTTTTTGGTACACGGTCCAATGATCATTTTACATGTCTCCTCAAACTTGTTATGACGTCGCCCAGGCTAAATAAGCGGCTGCACATTTTCTGTACCAAATGGTTTTAGGCTTGCAGCGTGAAAAACTCCCGCACAACAGAATCCAGTTTTTCTTCCCCTTTTATTTATTTTAGTTTTTATCAATTGTAAGGACAGTTGAAATTAAATAAAACACAGGAATGCACATTAACTTTGAGGGGAGTGAAGAGGTAAAATAAGATGTGAATATATAGAGTAAGTGTAGATCCAATTCACTGGTTTTGACGGTTGGCTGCATTAAGAATAAAGCAAAAGCTTTACACATTCTAAATAGTACATATATGGACTAATTTTCATAAATTTTTGTTGGTGTATTGAGGGAAATTTAAAAAAGTTGTTCTTAATTAGCAAATTTTCGCCATTGCCCATTGATGTATTAGCCCATCAAGCACTAGAATATAAACATATATAAGCCCTCAGATCAAAGTTACATCTTTTTGTCCTACAGATGTTCGGGAAGGTATCTTAAATTAATTGTTATTTTTAATTTTTATAATTGAAATTCTTTCACTATCTAATTAATTTATAATTTGTTAAATAAACATTTTTTATAACAATTAATTTGTAATTTTGAGTAATTAAAATTTAAATTAATTGTTATTTCATCAATTGAAATAAAAATTATAATTTTAACCTGTTATTCGAAAATTTTTTTTAAATTATACTAAGATAATATTAGAAAAAAAATAGAGGGAGCTATCTATATATATAAAAGAGTTCATCCTGACTGACTCACTGACTGACTGGTGACCGTCGCACAGCCTAAACCATAAAAGATAGAAAGATAAGATTTTCACAGTAGTTTTATCTTATGCTGAAAGTGAGTACTAAGAACGGTTTTTGGAAAATTCTGTCGGGAAATGTGGAAAATTCGCGGAAAACAGTTGTATGAAACTTTTTTGTTTTTCATCCGATCAAGTTCAAACTTATTTTCAAAAATCTATAAAATAAATTCAATAATAACTGCATACCAATCTTTCGGAAAATTTACCCCCCTGGGTGGAAAGTGGGTGGTCAAGGTTGCCAGCCATTAGCTCCAATTTAATTTCTTTGCTTTACAGTTACAGCAGAGAGCAAAGAGCGCACGCAAAAAGCAAAACACAGAGAGCATAAATTGAAGAGACTCGATTTCAATGTGTGCGTGAGAGCACAGTAGAGATCAGGAGCGTTAGGAATTGCTTTTGTAGGCGTTCTTATTTGGGAGTAATCATAAACACAATGAATCAAGGCAGAGGTGGACGCGTCTTTTCGTTGACAAGGCAACTACAAAGAAACACAGTGCAAATAAAAAAAAATGTACAACAACTCAAAAAACAACAATCACAACTTAAATCGAAGCAAATAAAAATTGAAAAACTGCAACACCAAGTTAAAAAACAACAACAAGAAATTAATAAAATAAAAAACAATCTATATTTATAAAAGAGTTCAACCTGACTGACTGACTGACTGACTGGTGACCGTCGCACAGCCGAAACAATAAGAGATAGGAAGATGAGATTTTCACAGCAGTTTTGTCTTATGCTGAAAGCGAGTACTAAGAACGAATTTTGGAAAATTCTGTCGGGAAATGTGGAAAATTCGCGGAAAACTGTTGTATGAAACTTTTTTGTTTTTCATTCGATCAAGTTCAAACTCATTTTCAAAGATCTATATGAAAATTCAACAACAACTGCATACTAATCTTCCGGAAAATTCACCCCCCCTGGGTGGAAAGTGGGTGGTCAAGGTTGTATGGGCGAAACTTTATTTGCCAGCGATTAGCGCCAAACTCATTTTCAAAATTACACATAACGAAACATAAAAAAAGTGACTTTCAAATTTTGGAAAATCCATCCCCAAAGACGGAAAATTCATGGAAAACTGTTGTATGAAACTTTTTTGTTTATTATCCGATCAGATTCAAACTCATTTTCAAAGATCTTTATGAAAATTCAACAATAACTGTGTTCCAATTTTCCGGAAAATCCCACCCGGAAAAGTCGGAAAAGTGTCGGAAAAGTCTGTATTGTAAAAATTTATTTTTCATTCGATTGACTTGAAACTTGGTTTGCAAGCATAGTACGCAAAATATTCGACACGTGTTTTCCCAATTTTGGAAAACTCCACACCGTGGAAAATGGCCGGAAAATTCTGCATGAAAAAAATATTTTTCACCTGATCGACTTGAATCTTGGTTTGTTAGAATAGTAAATGAAATAAATTGAGATGTGATTTTTCGATGTTGGAAAATTTGACCCAACGCCGGAAAATTCCTGGAAAAGTGGGCGGGATGTGGGTGGGATGTAGGTGGAAAGTGGATGGGATGTGGGCGGGAAGTGGGCGGGATGTTGGTGGGATGTGGGCGGTAAGTGGGAGGGATGTGAAGGGAAGTTTGTGCGAAGTCAGTGGGAATCTGGTGTAGAGTGGGAGGGATGGGGGTGGGATGTGAGCGGGAAGTGGGTGGGATGTAGGTGGGAAGTGGATGGGATGTAGGAGGGAAGTGGGAGGGATGTGGGTGGGAAACGTGTGGAAGTTGTGAAAGAGGTGAGTGGGGAATGGGTGGAGTGGGATGGGGGTGGTAAGAACGCAGCAGCAAAGTCGTAACGGTGAAAAAGCAAAGAAGTAAAACGTTGACTTCAAGCCTATGTATGTATGATTCGATTTCGGGGCTTTACAGAGGAAACAAATTTAGAGAATATTTTTAATTTTGGTAAATATTTGGCTCTCACGATTGACTTCAAACTGATTCTGATATTGGTTCTATACTGTTAAAGGCGCAGCGAAGCGCGACGGGCTTTATGCTAGTCTATATATATAAAAGAGTTCAACCTGACTGACTGACTGACTGACTGGACCGCTCCACAGGCCAAACCATAAAAGATAGAAAGATGAGATTTTCACAGTAGTTTTATCTTATGCTGAAAGTGAGTACTAAGAACGGATTTTGGAAAATTCTGTCGGGAAATGTGGAAAATTCGCGGGAAAACTGTTGTATGAAACTTTTTTGTTTTTCATCCGATCAAGTTCAAACTTATTTTCAAAGATCTATATGAAAATTCAACAACAACTGCATACCAATCTTCCGAAAATAAAAAATCCCCCTGGGTGGAAAGTGGGTGGTCAAGGTTGTATGGGCGAAACTATAGTTGCCAGCGATTTGCTCCAAACTCATTTTCAAAGTTACACATAATAAAATATAGGAAACGTAACTTTAAAATATTGGAAAATCTATCCATGAAGTCGGAAAATTCACGGAAAACTGTTGTATGAAACTTTTTTGTTTATTATCCGATCAGATTCAAACTCATTTTCAAAGATCTATATGAAAATTCAACAATAACTGTGTACTAATTTTCCGGAAAATCCCACCCGGAAAAGTCGGAAAAGGGTCGGAAAAGTTTGTATGGTAAAAATTTTTTTTCATCCGATTGACTTGAAACTTGGTTTGCAAGAATAGTACGAACAATAATTCGACACATATTTTCGCGATATTGGAAAACCCGCCCACGAGGAAAATGGCTGGAAAATTCTGCATGCAAAAACTATTTTTCATCCGATTGGCTTGAAATTCGGTTTGTTAGGATAGAATACGAAATAAATTGAGATGTGATTTTCCGATGTTGGAAAATTTGACTTGACGGTCGGAAAATTGCCGGAAAATTCTGCATGCAAAAAACTATTTTTCATCCGATTGGCTTGAAACTCGGTTTGTAGGGATAGAATACGAAATAATTAAAAATGTGATTTTTCAATGTCGGAAAATCCGCCCCCAGCCGTGAAAATGCCCGGAAAATTCTACATGCAAAAAGAATTATTTTTTCATCCGATTGACTTGAAACTCGATTTGTAAGGTAAAAGAAAATTCATTAGTGTTTTCATTTGGGGATGTGTGGGTGTGGGTGGGATGTGGGTGGGATATGGATGGGATGTGGGTGGGAATGGTGGGAGGATGTGGGGGGAAGTGGGAAGGGATGTGGAAAGGGATGGGTGGGATGTGGGTGGGAAGTGGAAGGGATGTGGGTGGGATGTGGGTGGGATGTGGGTGGGATGTGGGCGGGAAGTTGGTGGGAGGAGAGTGGGTAAAGGTGGAAAAGAGGGTGGAAGTGGGGGGATGTGGGTGGGATGTGGGTGGGATGTTGGCGTGGGAAGTGGGCTGGGATGTGGGCGGAAAGTGGGAACTGGGGACGATGTGGGAGGGATGCGGATGGGATGTGGG